>JAKRRZ010000327.1:0-23630 GCA_022627015.2 Podosphaera aphanis | reverse complement strand
TTTGGCCTTAGGCCTTAGCAGGGATCTATAAGGATATTTTGGTGTGGAAAATTTTTTGGGACCAGGAACTTAAGGATTATCCTTATAGGGGAGGGTATCGTTAAATGATCGGCAAAATTGGTGCAGATATCTTTGACGCTTGGACCACCATCCTTGTGTAGAGGTTATCCTTATGGTGAGGTATCCTTTTTTTTTTTTTTGTTTTCTTATACACGATCTGGCGCCTTGTGGCCCACGCAGGTGTCGACTTCAGTCAGATACAACGATGATATAGTTGTGATGAACATCATGACTCGGATATCATTTGCAAGAATCACTACGGTTGTGGCAGGCGGCTTTTTCTTCACCCCTACCGAACTTTACCATCCGTGAAACTCACTCAAGGGAAACCTCTCAAAAAACCTTGAGTTATCAAGACATGCCACCATCATCATCGTAGCTTCCCTCAGTAAGGTAAGGTCTGCTGGAGTCGAACCAGCGATCTTCTGTCTGGAGTGGGATAGAGGTTCAGGCAACCCAAACCTTACTTGGAAGACCGGCCTGGATGGTATACCACTACACCATCCGACCCGGTGAGGTATCCTTATAGCAAGGTTTGACTGTAGTCGTTTTAATCTGTCCAAGCCCTAGATCTGTCACATTTTCACCATCACTAGCTTAAAGAGTCTGTCGTCGCCAACTACAAGCGACAATAAGCAGAGAAACAATTACGTTGTTGTGAGAATCAAATCGAAAGTGAGTTTAATCATAGAAAGTATGTTATTATTTATTCAAACTAATTGAATCTAATAGATGAGCAACTCTCAAACATCTCCATCAGTGCGCGATTGCTCGGCCAGAACTAGTCCTACTCAGTGCATCCAGGTTATTTCTCACTTAATTTAGGGCAAGAAATTCTTGCTAAAATGAGTTAAGCTGATGACATTGCACTATGCTGACCACAAGAGAAACGAAACTCCTCAATGCTCAGCTTGATTTATAGACAAGTGAGCTATATCATGACCAGAGGCACTCTAGCTCCGGTTCCAAGGCCAAAAGGAAAACATAAACTTACTCAAGCTCAAGTCGATGAGTTTGAGGCTTTCGTGCGGCTGTCTCGAAAAAATCGCCAAATGTCGTATCTCGAACTTGTGTATGAATTTAGGTTCTGGAATGCTGGTGTATGTGCTATCACAAGTGCGCTTAAAGATAGAGGATATTATAGACATTTGTCTTTGGAAAAGCTTCCTCTATCCGAGGCCAACAAAAGAAAGCGGTTTGAATGGGTCTCGGGACGCCTTCATTGGACCTTCAATGATTGGTGTCAGATTGGACGCATGGGACTCAATTGATAGAGATTTTATAGGAATTCTCATTCATAGTATGCCCACAAGATGCTAGGCAGTCTTTGCTGCCCAGGGGGGCGTCACCAAATACTGAAAATATGTTTTTACACTTATTATTCAGATTTGGCACTAGCTTGGCACTAGCTGTAATTTAGTAGTAAAAACTACTAGAACTAGCATAGATTTTCAGTAGAGCTTAACAACCTGCATTTTACATTCACGATTTTTCGTACACGTAAGACATACAAAGTGACGGGTATCACTTCCGAAATAAGCTTAGCTAATAAGAATTTTATAGAATTTTGTATGGCGAGACCCCTACCTATAATTGAAATTTACATTCACGACCCTAGAACGAGAGTACGCAGGTGAAAATTCTGATTTTGAGCCAAAGCAAAAAGTAGGAGGCTGGAACGGAGGTCTGAAAATTCGCTGAGAGCCATTCCCCCCAATTCTGAGATCAGTTCTATTTTACATTCATGCACCACTAATTACGATCCAATTTCACTGTGGACGATGCTATTGTCAAAAAAAACCACTTTTGCAAAGGAGATTAGGAGCTGGGTAGTGCATTCTACACAAATTTTCAATTTGTGTTCACTGAAATCATATTTTCGTAGAGTTAGACCATATTTATTAATCGTCAAAAATGGATCAAATCAAAGTCGGGGGGAATAGCTCTCCGCGAATTTTCAGACCTCCTTTCTAGCCCCCCCCTCTTTTTGCATTGACTCAAAATCAGAATTTTCACTTGCATATCTTCCAGTAGTTCGACCCTTATGCGGGCCAGCAGTAGTACTTCAGTATCAATTTTCGTAGAGCCATTCGAAATAATCTTCATACTTGCGCCAAGCTACAGTGCCTAGATTTCGAATAGTTGATTGTATAGTTCATAATAGTATATTATCTATCTGCTCATCATCCTCACTATCATAGAGATTGCCATTATTCTCTTCGTCCGAGTTTTCTACTCTCTCAGGTTCCTGGATTGCCGCATTATTTGAGCTAGACTCAGGCGAGACTGTGGCATCAGTCGCTTGCCTTCTTATGCCAGCAAGTGATTTTACTCGAGCCCTCGCACCTTCACATGAGCAACATGACTCGCAGGCGGTTTTGGCGCAAGTTTCTGCCAATTGACCGGCCTGAACTTTTATTTCATTTGCTTCTTGAGCCGCTAAGGCAGCAGACGCATCAGCAGGATATTTTGTAACATTAGCTTGTGCCACACACTTTTGCGCAAGGGCAGTCTTAAGAGCCTTTTGAGCTGCCTGCCTTTGACTCTCTTGCCTGATTATCAATCAACTGTTTTGCGGCCTTGCTATCCTGCCGTGCTGATTTCCTCGCGTCGATTGCCCCTCGATCGCGCGTTTTTGGAGATTCTCTCGCATCTCGAAGAGCCCGAACATCTCCAGCATAACAATGTTTCCAGAAACAGATGTAAACTCTTTATCAGCGTTATTATACCGTCGCGTTTCTTTATTGGCGCGTAAACTCTTATTAGCGTTCTCCAAAATTTAAGACTCTCAGTTTTGATGCCGATATTTGCTCTTCCAGAAATTAGCATTATCTCTCCAGGCATTGGCATGGTCGTTCCATGCTGAGACTTGAACTTTCATTGCTTCAAGTCTTTCCTCTGGTGAAAGAGAGACAGACGGTTCTTCGTCAATTTCCATCGCTAAATCGATGTCGTTAGGGCTTGTCAAGCCGGAAGGCTGAGATGGCTCTTCAGGCTCAGGCAGCGCAGCTTGAGTTGAAGACTTGCATCTATCTAAGGCCACCTGTAGATTCAGGGGAGATAGACTTGCTGCCTGAAAAGCAGCTCGAACAAAATCTTTATTAAAGACTTCGGGGCGAATTTTAACTGTAGCGTTTAGTGTTGTTTTTTTTAACTTGAGGTAGAAAGAAATTACCCATTATATCGATAAAGCCAGACTTAGTTATGCCTTGGACTCCATCCGACGCATAATCATCAACAGCTTTGGAATACTTTAACTTGAGTTGGCCAAATATGGCCAGGCCAAGTGGCTGTAATATATGTGTTGAGTGAGGCGGCAAACAGAGCGGAAGAATCTTGTTTTCTGTACAGAATTCTATGAACTCAACCTACAGATGACTCACATGGCCGTCTATTATGAGCATATGATACCCGCTATGAGGCTCAGTGTTACTTCTTGGCTGGCTAGATTCTGCACTACTTGCCATCTCAATATTTGCCACCTCAACATGCTGGCGGGCGATTTCCCAAGCATCCACACGACGACTCTGTTCTCGAAGTTTTTTAGCCATTGTATCCCCAGATTCGAATTTGAACAACCGTTAGCCGAGAGGCTAATACCAAAATCATCGCCTACGGATCTTGTGCAGGCATTGAGAGAGTTATTGGAGATCCTTTGACTCCCTGATACGAAGTAAGTTGTTTTGTGAAGAAATTTTACTTAAGAAATTAACTACGAACCTTTAAATACAACAAATAAAGGCACAATACAACCGTCTCTCGAAATAGATTCAATAAGAGGACAAAAGTCTCGATTTCCTGGTACTATTTTTTTCAAGACACCTCTTTCACTACTTCTAACCAATTTTGCAGATTGTGCATGTCCCATACGTCCTCGTCTGAAACGTTGAAAGATGCCTTTGTTCTTTCGTAGTTATCAAAAAACTTATGGATCATGTTAGGATTGTTTGAAGCTTTTGTTCTCTATAAGGATTGGGCGGACATAGGATGTCTTGATGTCTTTGTGTCGCTCCAAGAAGTTATACATATTGAAAGATACATGAGATGGAGCAGAAAACTTTACCTTGTGCAGTATTATCCTAGGTAGGAGAGGACTCTAATATAATCTAAAGCGGGTCGGATGGTGGTGTGGTACACCGTCCGGGCCATTCTCCCAAGTAGAGTACATGCCCCACTTGAGACAGGAGAAAGCTGGTTCGAATCCAGCAAGACCCTCACACCACATTTCTCGCCTGGTCATGTATGTGCCGATGTTGAAGGCACACAGGACAGCCGTGGGTGGCTGAAATGCGTTCCTACGGCAGACATATACGGTTGAGGGTAGAAAGGGCTGTAAGGCACCTGACTTCGAGTTATGTCTGTTAAAGTCTCCTTTACTAACATTGTCTACCCACCACTGATAAAGGTACGATGACGAAACATGCAATGCAGTTAAGCATCAAGGCATTGACCGGATGAATAAGATTATGCCGGAGCATTATGCTTCAGGCATGGAATGCGTAGGTCTGATATGCCTAAGACATATCAGGACAAAATTTTGTACATTACCTGACGATAAGAGGATGAGGTTTTCCTTTGGGATCTATAGTGTCTTAAAAAGAGTGTGAGATTGGAAGCTGATTCAAAAGCCCATCTCAATTATATTTAAATATATTCTCCTTACGCTCATCTATTCATTCGTGAGATCTCAATTATAAATTATTCTGTCTGTTGATAATATCTTGCTCAATCACCGATATTATATTATTTTCATCAATGTCTTCAAATGATGTTCGGTGTGAGTGCCCCCTATGTCATGTTGAAACATCGCTCCATGTACCGCACCAGGGTCATTCGTGTCATAGCCTGAAGCCTGCATACACAAGAATGATTTAAAAAAAAAAAAAAAATCTAAAGCGAGAGTATGATTTGGTAGGTGAATCGATATTTGATTATATTTGTTACGTTTTTATTCTATTAAACCTGATTAGGAGGGCCCTAATATATACTAGAAATTCTATCCTTGTTCCTTTATGCTTCATCAATTTAAATAGAACAGAAGAGAAATTAAAAGAAGCTCTGCACTCCAGCGTAGGTGTTGTGGAAGTTGCTAGAAAGTTGGAGTTTCTAGGAGACTAAGTACGACTGTTAAAGTCTAAGCGACTTCAGGGGTACTTACAGGGGATCAAGGGTAAGTGAAGTTTTCGCTTAATCGACAGAGGTTGGCGTGCAGGGGTTTTGTCAGCCTTAAACAGCAGGCGGTGAAGGAACGGTGAAGTCCCTAAAGCAGGGCATCCCAGTACTATTACATAATTTTCTGTGCCAAGTTTGATTTCTTCCAAAGTATCATTTTCCACTTATTTCTACCAGATTTGGTACTGTCCATATTCGCTGACCTCAATTTTCAGTAAACATCTGGAACCATATTATTCTTCACTACACAAACTTTACCAAATCTTTAGCGCGATAGAAAATTCAATAAATTTCGTTCGTTCAATATTAATATGTGATTTCCAATCAAACAGGTAAATAAACCTCATTGCTTACAAAAAATTTAGCAGAAAGAATACTCAAATTACTCCACCTGTTAGCAGACGTGCGCCCTATCTTACTCGAGATCAAAGTTTGCAGGTGATTATAGGAATTCAGCAATAAGAAAAATTTCCTCATAAATTAACTACATTTAAATACTCGCACTCCACAGAGCCAGATTCTCAAATAGAAAAATAGCAGATCAACTTGAAATAACAATCCTTCAAATTCGGAATACGGTCAGATCTGGTCGTGCCTCTCCCCAACCTCGAACAGGACGTCCCCAGCAATTCAGCCCAGCCCAAGTTGATGAGCTGGAAACATTTGTTTGTTCTTCGCGGAAAACTAGGCAAATGTCGCTTCTCGAACTGGCTCTCCACTTTCGTCGTTCGAGCGCCGGAGAATATGCCATTTGCTATTCGGAATGCGCTCAGAAAACGAGGTTACGAGCGGCGACTTCCACGTAGCTCCCCCCCGCTTTCAGAAAATCATCACGCGGTCCGAATCTGGTGGAGCGAACAGCATCTGAATTGACGTCAAGAGTGGTCACGAGTTCTTTGGTGTGACGAGACATGGATAAACGATGGCCGAATAATGTCTGGATATGTCACCCGAAAGAATAGTCTAATCTTTTTCTTTTTCAAAAATATCTCGGACTCTTATATCGTCAAAAGAGCGGCCAAGACTTTGATGACACTTTTGTTATTGATCGTTACGAGAAGAACAACCCCTGGATGCTCAGGGGAAGCTTCGCAGGAATCGAACGAGGTCCTTGTGTCTTTTGGGAGCGGGAGTGGGGAAGTATGACCTCTGAAGGATATAGTGAACATATCCTCCCAAGGATAGGTAATTAGATCAGAGAAAAGAGAGAAGAGACGGGCCACGATTATATCTTTATGTATGACAACGCCTCTGTTCACAAAGGACGTCTGGCTAGAGAGTTTCTCGATGCCAATGGGGTTGAATCTATGCTCTGGCCTGCTAACTCTCCTGACTTGAATCTGATCGAGGATGTATTGAGTATGATGAAATACTACATACAAGAACGATACACGGAGTTTGAGCGGACGAGACAGCGGAACAGGCCGGAGATTCGACCCATTGTGCCAGAGGCATGGTACCATAGCACAACATAGGAAAAGCTCACACAACTGATTGGGAGTATGGCTAGAAGATGTGAGGAAGTATTGAATGCAACCGGGGGTCCTATTTCATATTAGGATTAAAAATCTGTATCAAGACCAAACCTTAATTGCAAGTTTTAATATGACGTATGAATTCGATTTTTTAGGCTTAGTGCGAAACAAAGTGGGGAGAGACAGGCGGCTCCACTTTTGTTGACCTCAATTTCTCTCACCTTATTTTTGAACAGAGTTTGAAGCTTTACCATATTTGGCCTCGCTCAATCGTAATCGTCACGGTAGATTACTATGTTTGGGTAAATATTGGCAAAAAACCCCTGTAAATGACAGGCGACTTCACTTAACCTTGACCCCGTGTACCACCCTAGACAACCCATGACTTCAACCAACTTTTGTGTCTATAACAGCTATGGCAAACCTAAATTTAACATAGTCAGGACTTTAAGATCTTCTAGATTCATATATATTATTTTGATATTCACCGGTCACGATTTAAGCCCTCTGGATGGTCGTAATAATCGCAGACTTCGAAATAGTGTTCATTTAGACTCTCCTACGTTTCCTGGTCTTACCAGCCTCAACCTGTGCCTCCAGTGTCTCGATTTTTTGTCGGGCTATAGCTAAATGGTTATCCTATTCATGAAAGACTTTTTGAATCTTGCGAAAGAGCGGGCGCTGAGTATTCTGACCGTCCGTACCCATGCTTGATGATCTGATTTGACTGTAAAGATCATCACTTAATATTTGGGGTTGAAAAGGCACTTTAGTGCCGTAAACAATCATCTATAATTATATTTGACACGAGAGACTTATTTGAAAGTATTTCTAGTCACACAGACAGGAATTGGCGAGTTGTTGGACAGGAGGAACCTACTGACTGGCTTGTCCATACTACAAGCCACATACCCATGTATTTCCACACATTGATGATGTTTTTGTTTGTTAAAGCTGTATAAAGTTCCTTCTACCTATAGCCATACCGGTATCCCATTCGTCGGATAACCCAAGCTCTATTTTGTATGCTATTTTCACGGGGCTAAAAACCGACTGATCAGGACATAAGAAATATGCCGCTGCAAGAAAAGTAGATTTATTTTGTTCTACAAGGAGATCTACATAGATCTTGTTGTCTGATGACTTCCATGACGATCCTAGAAGAGTAATCTCCTCTCCCGAGAGTATTTTGGTACGGTAGAGGAAATAAAGACCCTCTTCTACCACTCAACGGCTCTAGAGTCCGAATTCTTGCCGTTTTATATAGCTCTAAATTTGTAAATCTCATTTTGTATTAGTTCTGTCGGAAACGGCTGCTTCTGAACATATTTACCTTGAAATATTGCGTGTGGGGATAGGGCCACGAGTCACATTCGATGATGAGCGCTCAGCCACGCAATCCAAGCTGTTTCTCCCGTATAAAATTCCACTCAGATGACCTAAAGACCTGCTGGTTTGATACTGTAACTTCTAAAATGGCTGTCTTATCTGTGTAACAACGATTACAAGGATCAATAGCCATGATCTCGGGTATGGCGAGTTGATCAAACCATTGCTTTATTTTAAAAGTTGAAGTCCTATTGAGGCGCTGAAAATCAACTTCCCGGCTTCTCCTGACACTAAATAACTGGGTTCTCCCAATAAAAGACCGAATCCAGGTATTTTAATTTGGCTGGGAGTCGCCTAAAACCGCTCAGTCCTATCCCTAAATTGTTGGTCGGTTGGAGGTAGGTATATGTTGGCCTGGAGATAAATCCATTCAATCAAATGAATCCCCTGGGTTAAAGAGAGCCTCTGAAAATCGAATAAGCCAGATCAATAGCCCAATGACCCTCAGTACAACTTTGAAGCGTTGCTCGTCGTAGGCATCCTTTTGGAACAGGTTTTTTAAGACTAATGCCTTTCTTGATCTCTTCGAGTGTAGGTAGATGTTAATTTTTTTTGTATCACGAGTGATGCTGATGGAATAAATGTACCTTTAAAATCTGGGAGCGATTGGGAAGAGGTTTAGAAAAGTTTAATGTCATGAGGTTTCTACTTTGGTGGGGGGGGGAGGGGGCTAGGGGGGGCCCAGATGTAGGTAGGTACGTGACAGACAGACAGACAGGCTGACGTTATTCATTGGTTTGCACAACAGCTGGTAACGTCCCCCATTGCAAAATTGGCCGAACGTCGTACAACATGCCACAAATCTTGACAGCTTCCCCTCAACACCTTTTGCTTTTAATTTGGTTTCATAGCTTCAGCAGTATGTCAGATAAACAAACTTTTTTTTTTCATCAACATGCTAAAAAGTTGCCAGTGAAACCCCTCACATCTTATTACATGAATTGATTGATTGATTAATATCATTTGTCCGAAAAAAACATCTACTCGCAATAGTATCATTCCATCGATTCACCATCCAGCATATGTCTTCGTCTCGATATTCCTATGCCGGAATAATCTATGTCGGACAAAGTATTTTACTCCCCAAATGTCATACCTCCGCGGTCCTCGTCAGCGGGCATCCCGATAAGGATAAACACAATCCAGAACGTGCTTTCCAGATCAGTTCTCGAACCCATGACTCCAGAGAATGACTGGCCATCACAACGTAACCGATCTTTCACCACTTCAAGCACTCCCAGCACTCCAAGTACTCCGTATTTCGATAATCCATCTCACTTAGTCTCGCCTCTACAACCAAGCCCTCACTGTAAGAAGATGTCGACATTTCATGGCAAGAGTGTATGGTCTACAGATAAGGATCATATTTTGCTGGGACCATATGAGTATTTGGATGCACAACCTGGAAAAGACATTCGTTCACAACTAATTACAGCATTTAATCAGTGGCTAGAGGTTCCTGAAGACAGCCTAAAGGTTATTACAAAAGTCATTGGTATGCTACATACATCATCGCTATTAATCGACGATGTCCAGGATTCGTCCCTACTACGAAGGGGCTTGCCCGTAGCACACAGTATCTTTGGTACAGCACAGACGATTAATTCTGCGAATTATGTATACTTCCTTGCCCTACAAGAACTGCAAAAGTTACGAAGTCCCAAAACAATTACAATTTATACAGAAGAGCTCTTAAACCTACATCGGGGTCAAGGAATGGATCTTTACTGGAGAGATACTTTGACCTGTCCAACCGAAGACGATTACCTAGAGATGGTAGGCAACAAAACCGGTGGATTGTTCAGACTTGCAATCAAGCTTATGCAGGCCGAGAGCAAGAACTTGAAGTAATTTATTTAGCCCCTAATTCTTGTTTGTAGGATACTAACTATATCAGGGATTGTATACCACTTGTAAACCTAATTGGATTGATCTTTCAGATTCGTGATGACTACCAAAATCTCTCCTCTCAGGAGTACTCAGATAATAAAGGTCTATGTGAAGATCTTACCGAAGGGAAATTCTCATTCCCTGTTATTCACAGTATCCGTGCCAAGCCAGACAACATGCAGCTTCTTAACATATTAAAACAAAAGACAAATAACGAGCAAGTGAAACGGTACGCGGTCAAACATATGGAAAGTACAGGAAGCTTTGAGTATTGTAGAAGCGTTTTGGGGTCGTTGATGGAAAGGGCGAAAAAGTTAGTAGCTGAATTAGATGATGGCGGTAATCAGGGGCAAGGCATTTTGTCTATTCTAGAAAAAATTGCTGTTTGACTTTGCGTGACTCGAAGGTTGTCGATAAATTTGGCGTATAGCAAGCAACGTTGCATAGTTATTTCTAGATTCGGCCTTTGAAATGGAACGACTGGTAAAACGTAATCCACCATATTCCTGTTACCTCCTCAGACAAGCATATCAGTTCACTAATGGATTGTGGCATAGACGGCTCGTGGTTGAGTTTTGATTCAGTGACAGAGGGGCTCGGTTGATCTCGGAAAAAGTCATGCCATAGAGAGCTATGGCTCGGTGGAGATAAAATCTACTCAACCTTCGCGTTATTTGAGAAATCCCCTCCCTGTAACTATCTTCCTATGCTAGAAGGATCAGTACCCAGCCATGCCAGCGCTATATTCGCTTATTTGCTGGCATCCACATTTCAAAGCGGCTACTCCGGTCTCCTCTACTCTTCGCCGAGATTAAACCCTGGCTTTCCAACCGCATTTTCGTCCCGTCTGAAGCCCAAACACCAGGCCTCTTCGATCGACACGCACGCGACCACTTGGCGAACGTCGACGTCGTGATCGCACCGCTCCCCATCGCGTCGATGCATCCTCGGCCGCGTTTCCGCAGATCTGCGATCGACGATGTTCGGTCGACTCTGTGACATTGCGATGACCTGGGTCGTTGATCAGCCGGTGTGAGGAATATGTGTGGACCGCGGCCGACGGACGGGTTCAGACGACCACGACCACGATCTCGGTGCGATGTGGCGACGCAGAGGGGTCCGTCGCTCCGGCGACCATGGTCCCGCGCGTCCCGTGTGCGCGCCGTCGATGCTGCTGCCGTGTGCATGCTTTCTCTCGCGGCGCCTCTGTCTTCTCTTTCTGTTCACCCCGCCAACTCTTCCGCACTTCAGGCTTTCACTCTGAGACATCTTCCGACTATTCCGGAATTCGATGGCTGGTTCCGAGAGTCTCTTGGGTCTGTAGCTCTGGGCCCTTAGAATGCACCCACTTTTCGCCTGCGGCTCTTCTGATGAGTCGTACCGTAAACATGAATTAGTATGCTGTTGATCAAAGTCACAGACCTCGTTGAATTACTCCTTCATTTCAGTGCTTAATCTATCACCAAACCGAGATGTGCCATACTTTCTTCCTCGGTTTGCACTTTCTGAACTTCCGTCGCGTCATCAAGTTCCTGCATCTTTGCTGCCAGTTTCTCCAGCAGTGCCAATTCTCGCTCCATAGATGCTGCGGATGTAATTTGGAAGAGCGTGTTCGTGGTTAGATTTAGAGGTCACATGTGATGATGTTGAATAGTATAATAGTATGTGTATTCGCTGCTGTCTCCTGAGGAGAATTCTTTGATGCACATATATACATATCTTACTAGTACTAAGCTAAATTCTTACTTCCTTGCCCAAATTACTTCAGAAATTCGGATCTGAGTATTATAAGATTCCGCAGAATTAGTTATATATTCTAATACTAAGGCTTACCGCACTTCAAATACGAGTTTTTGAAGTAATGTGGCCAGGGGGAGTACAAGGCATCGTTAAACTATTCTGATCCGGACGCTAACCGATGGATCGTCGTCATCTATCAGTACACGCCGATAGACTAGAGTAGTCCAACATCCAGACATCGACAACACGAAAGCTGCTTTCCCACGACTGATGATCCTTTTGTGATTCTTATCCGAGACTCACTGAGAGCCCCTCAGCTTACTTTATCAGTCCATTCCAATAATAACCGCAGAATCATATGTTCCCTCAGACTAGACTCGAGCAATGTCGGACACATAACCTGCACCACAATCCGCACGCCCACGACACCACTGAAGATAAATATCAGTTCGGGGACATCTCGCGAAATGTGATCGCACGTCTTTTCTCCGCAAGCAGGAACGAAGAGAGGCGTGATCCATCCAGCACGCACGTCTCATGCACAAGATCAAGATCCAGCTGAAAGAGAGGTACTTGGTATGCTGCACGATCTCGACTCAATCGAGCCATGGTTCGTCAAAACCGACAAAAATGTCACCGGAGATATGTGCCGACCGTGACCGGTTGCTTGCGTCGCGAAAGATATTCCCCAAACTACGCGGTCGAAATGTCGCAACCAGACACGCATGGAGCATGGCACTCTAAGCCCCCGTGGTCAGTTCTGGATGTTCTTCGAGAATTTCATTTGGATCTGTTCCACGAAGAGCCATTTTCCACCACGCGCTGAACCACCGAGAGTCTTCTCCGTTCGCAGTGCCATCACACAGCTTTTCATCTACGCCCCCACGGTCAGCTGATAAACGAGAAAGAGAAACGCTCCGACAATGTGATGTGGATTGTTTGCTTCACCGACTGGACTATACAAAGCTCTCGTGCATCCAAGCGTCTATGATGTGAACGCCTTCCAGAGCGCCCATAGTTGCCGCAACACACATTTCTGCTCCACGTTTGAGAGGAAGGCTGTGATGGAGGATCTGGATTTCATTTGACCCCGTGGAGGAAAGGACAACGACGACTCTAAAACCCGTCTTAAGGGGAGTGAAGAAGTGTTGTATGCTATGCCTATGGCTGGATAGACAAGGGTTTAATATGGAATCCGAGTGTTGTTATAGTGGTATACCTATGAACATCCATATAATTACTTAGAGACACCGCATCACACAGTAAAGCAAGCGATGCACCCAAATAAACTCTCGTCAAGTCAAGTCAAGTCGATGAGTTAGAGACTATAGTACGTATCTTGAGAAATTGGTAGAAGACCATGCGATGAAGTCCAGGAGCTAAAACTTGAGAAAATGTACCATTGAAAGTGCGCTCGAAGCGAAGGGCTACTCCATACATGTACAAGACAGGAACACAAATCGAACGAGTACAAGCTCGGTATCGAGAGCACCATCATGGCACATAACACCGACGTTCAACGATTGAGCCGACAGAAAAAGTTCTTTGTGCTGTGAGATGGCGCAGCGGTCTGAGAGAATCCGATGGGGAAAATATCGCAGCATGACGATGAAGCCGATGTTTTGGATATTTCGGCTGGCTCGACGTCATCGGGGTCGAACTTAGTTTCGTTCTAGTTTGTGTCGGTGTGTCCTTTCTTGGCTGAGGTGAGTTCATGGTAACAGGGAGTCCTGACCCCATGATTTGCGCCGTTTCACAGGAATGAATGGCAGCTATAGTATTAGTAGAGTGAGGATTCAAATTTTGCGGTGTTATTTAACCAGTCTCGGGGTGGATTGTGTTATGACATCCATTGGCGCCCTAAGATAGCGGTGGTAAAGATTAATTAGACTATTTCTTCGTCGCCATCAAATGCTGAGTTTTATTTACTGAGGATTTTCTATCATTCACAATTCGAAGGATACGGGGCCGGTCAGGACGAAAATAGATGAGCTGGAAACTATTACCCCGAAGCAAGACAACAATCGTAGTAAGTTTCACCAAATAAAAGAATTTTTACCGCCTAAAACTGAATCGCAAAGGTTAAAGAAGAGCGGGTACACAATATCAACGCAGGATCCGCACAACTGGGGCTGTGGCTTACACGTTTAAATCCAGATCCTAGTTCAAGTTACATGTAGGTCCTCCATCACGGGCGTCATCGTTATTCTAGAGCCTAAATTTGTCACCAATTCGTATTTCGTGCCATGCGACGACTGTGCTTCAGATGTCCTGATTCGCTACAACGCATGCATAGATTCAGGTCATCACAATATTGCCTTTCTGCAGGAGTTATCATCCGTCTGTCTGGGTCGGAGGCAACTATCACATCTTAGGTGGAGAATACTTGGCGCGAGTTCCGCCAAGCGCCCGTTACTATTTGGCCAAGTCTGAGTTTGCGCTCTTTACACAGGGTCACAAACTAGTCAAAAGTATATTCGTGGTTGGTTTCTGGCTGGTTACCGATACGACGACGCAAGTCCCAAGAGATACCATCTGGCATCGCGTCGATAAGGATTTCTAGGTTGTTTAAGCGACTGAGTTTCCCTAACCTATGCAACCCAGCAAGATAGACACCGAAAAGCTTACCGCCTTTTTTGAGCTATGCAAGGGCGGGCCTGCCTGGCTTCGGTACGCTGGTTGGGATTTCAGTATGATACGTCAAGAATATGCCATATCTGTTCAAGGTCTGATCATGGAAGATGAGGTACGGGTCAAGGAAAGCTTCGCGCTCTGGCCCTAAGTTCTAGTCATTTAGAAGGATTTGCGAATCTTAACGTCCCATCTGAAGATGCGGTCATTACCTTAGGATACCCCTTAAATTCTTAAGACCTCAGGCATTGGTCTGGCGGTGGCTCCAGGTTCTATTTGTTCGGGGACAGTTGGAAGGGTCGGTGGGTTGACCGCCTGGTACCCGGCAATTGCGACGCGGTCCATGATTTATTATTCCGCAAGTCCTCTTGGAGCACGTTGATCGTGGCATGTAGTTCTGTCGTTGCTTACTTCAAGCTGTCAACAAGCATTTTGATGAGAAGGGGTCCAGCTCCAGATAAAGTGGTCATTCACAGGGAAGAATCCGTCTATGAATCTGCGATCAAAGTTTGAAAATACAAGAAAACGTAAACCTTGAAAGAAATTTGATTTGCCTCTGGTTTATGCTTGCTTCCAGGATAAATTTTGATATCATCTGCTGTTACTACGAGTCCTGATTGCTTAATAGACGTCGTCGCCAATTCGCAGTCGCTGCGATCAATTTGCAGCCCGACATCAAACGTGCTTCCGCTGGTCTTGCGTTGTAGAAGAATAGAGTAGATAAATTACAACATCACCAAGGGATGCGGTACGAGATATATCTTTGTAGTAATTAATTACTCGAACGTGACGGGTGTCGTGAAGAGGCCAACGCGTGTACTAAGAGCCATCTTCCTCTGCGATGCAAGATTTGTTGAATGCTGCGTGTACCGTGATGCAAGACAGTCGAGCATTTCGTTGCTCGCATAACAAGAGAGGAATATCACCCCTTCATTGAATCCTCGATATTCTTGATCTGTATGCATGATGTGATTTTGCGTATTCCAGATCAAGAAACATACTTGTTCCCAGGCCGAATGAGTACCTACCGGTTCACGGTCCCACAACTCAAGTCAGGATCATAGAGGAAGATCAAACTCTCACCTCGAGATAGCAATTAAATATTCGTCCGATTCACATTTTGAACCCAGATGAACGTCAGACATCTGTTGAGGACGAGGGTATTGATGGCTCATCGCTGTGGGAATTATTAGGGAGATGCTTAGCAGTCCTACAGTAAGCCGGGATCGACGCGCTAATTAAGGAGCGCGAGCCGCCCTGCGTGACTTGACTCACTCTCTTTCGTTGAAACCTGACTATTCAGGCACAAATATCACACAATTTCGCAAGGAAACCAACGGCCCGCAACCTTCCTCTGCAAACAAGCCGACGTCGTGATAGCTGTAGCAGAGGCCTACAGTGTTCAGCTCATCGCAATCTTTCGACTCGGTTGCTCGACGACATCACCACTGGTCCTCCCCTATTCTCCGCTTGACCCGAGATGAGCAACATCAAAATCGCCGACGGCCGTCAGTCTCCCTCGTCCCATGGAGGGAACCATCCTAACGGCGTTAACGGCGCCATGGGATTTCCTGGTGGACTGGGGAACTACCCGACGCCCGTTGGTCACCAATCCGATCTGACGCTGGTGATGTCAATGGTCGAGGAGCTATCCCAAGTCCTCCTGACCAACCAGACGCTGACCGCCGGCGTCATCGAGCGAATGGGCAAGGTAGGCGAGAAGGCCAGACAGATGAATCTGAGCAATGACGACGTGGTCGCTGCGGTCGGCTCGGAGATGCACGGTGCGTACCCGACGCTGCGCGCGGGCGTGGATGCAGCCTCTCACTGACGCGTGCCTAGAACACAGCAAGAACACCGAGAAGGAGAACTTTGAGCTCCGACGGGCCCTCGCGATCGCGGAGGCTGACAAGAAGGAGAACTGGAATCTGGCCGTGCGGAGCGCCAACGTCCTCGCCGACATCACGGAGAAGATGCATCGGTTCAAGGAGCAGCACGAACTCGAGACCCTCACCTGGCATCGTAACTATCGCAAGCAGCTCGCCGCCGAGCGGGAGGAGAACCTGAACCTGCGCTGCCAGATCAGTGAGATGAAAGCTGCGGCCGGCCGCGCGAATGAGCACCTACGAGACATCAATCGATATATCGCCGAGAACGATGAGTGGAACGAGCTTAGAATCCAAAATAATGCGCTGCGCCTGGAGAAGCGGTACTGGAAGCGTCTCGCCTTGCCTTTGATTCCCGACGACGACTCAGAATGGAGCGATGACAGCGACTTGATCGACCCAAAGGAAAAAATGAGATTAGATAATATCGAATTCGAAAAGAGGCGCGCCGAATGGACTGATTTACAGTGATCTGCAGCCTACCCCAATCATCTGTCGTGCCTTCATATAAATCCTCTTTATGCGATGATTATCTATTACCTATTCATAGTTCTCAGCCCAACCACCACGGTCAGTTTTTTTCGGAAAATCCAAAGATCAAACTTCATGGCTCTTTCAGTGTGTATCACAAGCAGGCCGGCTTTGACAAACAATGTAGCTTAAACGCTCAAAACGAACTCAACAAATCCACCCGTGCTTTAAGAACAGCACATTCAATATTTATAATTTAGAGAGTCTAAGATATATTTTGAACTCTAGTTTAGACCAGTATATCAAGCTCTACTTCGGCAGCAATGCGTATTTACACCTTCACTCCTAGCACGTATAGCCGTCCAATGGAACCATCGAATAGGCTTGATCCTTTCCATCCGACACATAAGTGTAGACGCAGAAAGCTTAAGCGTTGCTCGAGCTCGCATATTTCATCAAAACTATAGCTAGCTATATCATCAACTTCTCGCCCGAAGATTTTTTCCCAGGCGTGTGGGCTCCACAAGAGCGATCCACCATCAATGCAACCTGTTTCATCTAGCAAAGCACCAATAAGACGTGCATTTGGCATTAACAACGTAGGTTTACCGCAGGTCAAACATGATGAGAAAGACGAGTTGGAATATAGAGGCACACCACAGCTGATGACAATTGTCAGCTGGTTGAAGAAATCAGAGCTGTTAAACCGGCAATAGATGTCGGATGATCCAAATTGGACTTACCACCGGCCACACATAAGCTTTTCTCTACTATGAAGGGCTTCTAGCCTCAAGCTCATGATAGTTACGTTCACGTAGCATGTCAATGTTTGGTCTCCCTTTGACCGTGCCCTATCCCTGGAAATCAGTACAAGCAGATAAGCGTGGAGAACAATGTCTGTATCCACTGTCGTCATGTACACACCAATTGTCCAGATCAGCAAGTGTAAAAAGTGTCTTTACTACCTTGTTCCCCGATATTTGGGTATCCCAATCTTCGTCAACGAATTCCCATGTTAACGCTTCTCTCCGGGATTGAATTTCAGCCCATCTACGCAGTCCAACAGTATCCGCTAAGTCTGGATCAATATCAATCATTGTGTGTCGTCGGATCTCAATGTTTCCTTTTCCATAGCCAATATTGTCGTGAGGTGGACGGTAGCCTGGGCTAGAAATAAGAAGAACAGTCTCTGCAGGTCGCCACTCACGTGTAGATTGAATAGTGTCGTTCCACAGCGTCATCCGAACCTCAGCAGTATTGTCCATCAATGTCACCTGGGCGAGGTCATACTCCTCATCCTTACGCTGGATCTTTTTAGTTGCGCCGATGCTCTTCACTACGACGAGAATCTTCGCATCCGTGACATCATCATGTCCACTTCTTAGGTAGCCATCTAGTGTGGTCAGGCCTGCGAGCTGTTGGCCGGCCTCATATCCAAGAGGGGCGCGGTAGATACCAGTTGTGCTCGAGCTATGATAGGCAAGGAAATGATCCGAGGCGACCCGACCCGGGAACATATTTGCTGTAATTCGAACTGGGCTCTTCGGGTGGATCTCATCTTTGGGTATCTCAGAGATGAATGCAGTCCAGAAGGTGAGGAGCTGGCCAAGTCGGAGAGGAAAGGGCGCGTTGGCAAAGTAAAGCTTAACCTGTTGGACAATGGCCTTAGCAGACCGAAAGCACCACCTAGTTTGAAGCATGCTTACCGTGATGGCGGCCGTGTCATCCTTGACGATCAAATAGTGCCAGCCTTTTGCTTTGGGCTGCGTGGCACTGCTACCGTAGCGGGTGCTGAGATTTACGATCCTTCCCTTGAACGTGACGGCTTTTGGCCCGGGCACCAAATGAGCAATTGAAAAACTTTCATACTTCCGTTTGGGATCCCAGTCACGCTGTAGCGGGTCCAATGCTCGCGCCAATTCTATCTCTGTGAAGCCGTCGCCAGGTTTGGGGGCTGTGTTGGAAGGGAGAAATGGCGTCGTCAAAGCCTTGGACTTGTAGATAGATGGAGTTGCCATCTGAAGCTGGTGATTTTCAGTTGGCCTATGTAGCATCTTGTACGCTGTGGCTATCCTATGGAGAGTGATCTTGTAAATGCGGCTCTTGAAGTTTTAGTTGAGTCCGGATGAAAAGTGGTTGAGGAAGACGTTGACGTATCAGGTACATTGGTTGTTCGTTATTGGTTGATTTTTCATCTACTAAATAAGTATCACGAGTTACCACTCAAAGTCATCATGAAAATAGACAATATTATAACTGTTACAAATGCACTGGAATGAATGGTCTCACTAATAGCTATTAACGGTGATCATTACGTGACCTCTCTTCGCCGCGAGCTATCGACCAAAATATGGAGACACTCATTCGTCTGGAAATACCGCCCTACATCTTCACGCGAGTGTAACTGATCATCCTCCAGCGGTATATGCATGGAAAGAAGGTTCTTTCGCGACTGGGCGATTGCAGATCTTGAGATGGCTCTCCCTGCTTTTCAAGATGGAGGGTGAGCTTTCGTGCATGTAACATTCGCCAGCGATCCAAAAGTGAAATCTTCATGTCTATGGGGGACCCGATGGACGTCGGGTGGTGTGATGTCTTCAGTCACGTTGGCGACGGCGACAGTGATTGTGGAAAAGACGCACCGCCGATGTGGTTCAGCTGAAGGTGGTCGAGGGAATTGATATGCGCATATCATCCAGTCACTTACATGTATCTAGCTTTCCTTGCGTTTCGCGACGGCTGCAATGCATGCATGACGTTTATCAAACTAACTATCTACATCATCATAGATGAATGCGCACTGCATTGATTGATCCCTTGACGAAGGAAGTCAGCAAGCACCGTCCAGGCCATCGTCACACATCAAGCAGTCACGGCGGCCGTGGACGGATCAACTCTGTGACACGGTGGAAAGGTTTACGGAATGCGACTCAGCAGTCGCTTCAAACTCCAGCCTGGACGGGGCGTGGGGAGGACAATTCAACGAAGGCTCTTGAGGAGATTGATCATTGACCCCCCGCGATGCCTGGATTCATAAGGGTGACTGAAATGACACCTGAAGGGTTCAATGGGATCACTAGATGTAAGCTTGATGTAGATTAGAGAGCACGTCACGTCCCGACATGTGCGTGTTGCAGAGGTGCTGTACACGCAGCAAACATAGACCAATTATTTCTGCTGCGAGTCTGAGTTCCATGCTCACGGAGTGCTGAGTATCAGATTGAAAAGGGGCGTGGACGCGTGGGGATGGGCGTTGAAAAGCCACGACAAATTGCTTATCCACCGCCTTCAGCGACTGGTGGGTGTAATTTCATCTAAATGAGGGGCCCACGCTGAACGACGATGAGCGAAGGGTAGCTTCGTAATTACATATATATCAGAACGATCTCCATGGGTGATTTCCGGGAACTCAAGTCGTTACCACCCAGGGAATTTGCTTCCGTTCCTGGGTCCGTCAGTGGCCGGCCGTCAGTGATAAAGTTAGGGGCTCTTCCTTCGCGTCATCAAAGTTGGAGCTTGAGCCATGCGTAATGCTTTTTGCTCGGGCAATCATTATTTCCTCCTGTCTCGTGCGTGTGCGCGCGCGCAAAGACCTGTATTTCGATCCCTTCCATTCCTCAGGCTGTTGTGTTATTTCGAAACACACCTGAGTTTGCGCCACCCTTAGGAAGCTTATGGCTATTCTGATACAGCGGACGCGCCGTAGATGTACATGTATTGATACAACGAGAAGTTAGTTACAAGTGTAGAGCTATCATCTCTGACTGGGCCGCATGAAGTGAGGCAGTTACAGTAGCAAATTGGTGCACCAGAGTATTCTGGCTTATCAACGTTCCCCCAGAGTCCGCTCGCTCTGTTCGATCAGATTTCAACAAAATCCGGGCGGGTCCTCCCATAAAGTTTGGGCTAAACTTTCGTTGTTAAATGGCTGACTCCCTTTTCTTACGACATGCATATGCATCTTTCACCCAGAAATTTGCGGAGTTGCGCAGATGCAGTTATATGGACGACCTTTTTCTGGAAATCGTACCCCCCGAGGAAGCGTTTCAATTTCTCGAACGGCATCTACTGCCAAGAATCGCGCGGGGAATACTCAAGCTATCTTTTAAGAAGGCAAAAGTATTCATGGCAGAAATTGAAGCTTGTGGGACACTTCACAAAGCAGGGGGCGTCATCGTCATCAAACATAAACGCTCCGAAAAGATCAGCAAATTCCCTATACCGATCAGTCAGCATGGAGTATTGAGCTTTCTAGCTACCATTGGTGTTACCTGGAATTGGGTGAAAAACTTACGTGAAATAGCAAGACCGTTACAGCGCCTCACTGGGAAAGTTTCGTTTCAGGGGGGACCAACAGAGCAGGTATCGTTTGAAACCCGACGAGAGCTGTGCTCACAAGCTATAGTGATGCACGGCGTTGATCCCGTACTCCCGGTTCAAATATACACAGATGCATCAAATTTCGACAAATGAAGCGGAATCAAAATTTGTGATGGATAGTAACGAGATATCTGTTCACAATTCCAACGTGATTTCATAGTAAGGTAGGATTCACGACAACCTCTGGGCAGATTTAAATCGAATATATCGGTTAAATCACCCGCTAGCTCAAAATCAACTAGAAGTCCAAATCACTGAGTTACAGGTCACCGAATGGACAGAGGATCAATACTTTGAGGACGTTTATGATCTCTTGAGTTTTGGCAAATACCCTATCGGATCAGATCAATTGGCAACAAGAGCTTTGCAGCGGAAGTGTCAACGCTTTCGAATACTTGGAGACAAGCTTTTCTGTCTGGTTCGGAGAGTGGAAAAGATGTATTCGTAAAAATCAAGTCGCGTCGATACTCCGGCATGCGCACGATAAAGAAGGCCATTTTGGGGTAGAGCTAACCGCTAGGAAACTTCGGAAATATTACTGGCCAACTATCACTCAGGACACAAAGGCGTACATTCAAGGCTGCCTCCCATGCGCGAAATTTGCCCGTAAGCATCAAAAGGAGAGAAACTCAGCAAGAGTAATAAATCAAACAAACGTTTTTCATGGCATGGACTTCATCGGTCCTTTCGAACCAATCTCAATGACAATGAAGGAGCGGCTCGCATACTCTTGGCCTTTTGTCCAGAACCCTCATTTTGATAGTTATATCTCGAAAACGCCGGGAAAGACTCCCCGGCGCACGACATTTACCTACATACTCTTGATGGTTGACTACTTTTCTAGATTCGTCTGGGCGTTTCCCACATGTGGAGATACAGAAAAAGAGGTAGTGCGATGATTAACGTGGCTGTATGGAGCACAAGGACCTCCTTTGGCAGTATAACTAGACTACGATAACCACTTTCACTTGGAAAAGGAGATAATTCCATTTCTCAGGACACATGGTGTCTTACGCATTCCAATTTCAGTAGCCCATAAACACGCTACCGGAATGGCAGAAGTGTGTAAGATATTCTCTAGAGAATAATGAAAAAATTAGCCAAAGAGCCAGCAAGTTGGCCGCCCGAGATTCAACCCGCAGTCTTCAAAGCTAATAGAAGGGAAACAACTCACCTGTTTCACTGACCATACGAAATCCAGATATGTTATCAACCGTATGGTGATCTAGATGTTAGCTTTCCGGGGAAGTCAAAGACAAGAGATGCTTACGTACCTCCTTGAGTCCAAATTTTTCTGTCAGACTAGTGAGGATCACTACAAAGCAGTCTTCGACTTCGTGGATAACCGAGAAAAACATCAGGTTATTTATAAACGAGAAAGAGAAAGCCAAGAAAGAGAAGGCAAAAAAACGATATGACTGAGGGGTTCACAGTACAGTGATAGTAACCATACTAACTTGGGGATCGGGTGATGCTATATGATGATGCAGTCGCGAAGAAAAAACCACATGAAAGCTATCGTGGACCTTTCAGGATCGCGAGTTTTGGTAATGGATGAAGACATTCATATAAACTGGACCAGTTAGATGGTAAAAGAATCAAGCGCACCTTTCACGGAGATTAGCTGCGCCTATTTGTTCGAAGGACCGGTCATCTCGTCAGAGGAGAAGAGGCTGTACCCTCACAATACCAAAATATTAGAGCTCCTCGAAAAAAAAGAAGAGTTTCACTGCCGAAAAACCCGGAGCAAAGGTCAACTGTGGGTACCACTCAGAACAACTCGTTTTTGGTTCCCCTGCAAAGGTAACTAAAGTTGGTATAATTTCTTTCCTTGTTAAGTGCCTGGTTTCTACTCACAGCTTGATTCAAGGAGAGATTCAGGAGTTCTTTTATATGTGTTTTTTTGATTTTAATCAGCTCAAAGAGTTAAACAGTTTTGGGGACAAAACTAATGGATAGAGGACATGAGAAAAGAGTTGAAGTTTGATCCCATGACAACGCACTTTTAGAGTGTATATAAAGCATAGCATCTTCACGTAGACCTAGTCAAGACAACTTCTTGACCCCGACAAAACGACACTTACTTACCCACAACTTACGAACTTATTGTGATTCTACGGGCTCAATTCCAATTTCGAATATTCGAATTGGGAAGTCACATGTGTCGGTTCTCAGTCAGAAGAAGCTGTGAGGCTGCTGAATTTATATGGTGTATCTCACTTAGTCGAGAAACAAGTGGGTCCATCGCCCAATGTCAAAGTTACAAGAACAGATATCGATATAGAGGCGGAAATCAATATAATCAGAAGGGACAAAAAGGTAAAACTCGATACAAAAATAAATCTAATACAACGATTTGTTTGTTTGTTTAATATTTAACGTCCGGCGAGCACCTGCAAGGCACGTGCGCTGTCGTCTCCCGAGGGAGCAAAGGACGCCTGGCCCTAATGGCCAGGGAGTAGGTGGATATAATACATAGGCTCGCTGAGCACTTCTGCGGCTCAGGTCGCGGGGAATGGTGGACTATACTGAGTAT
>JAKRRZ010000326.1:0-23641 GCA_022627015.2 Podosphaera aphanis | reverse complement strand
AATGGAATTGGGGGGCAGAGGAGAGGTCCACATCTGTTATTCTTGATACTGATAGTACGATTCTTTCAATTTTAATTAACGCGTCTATCACGAGAGTTATCGTGTCTTGAAATCAATTGTCATATAGGAAGCGTAGTAGCATATGCGGCTACGTGATAGAAGGACTTGCCCATGACTTAATCCTTGGAGAATCATGGATGAGATTGGACGATGTGGTTTACCGAGCTCGAGATCGGGCCTTGTATCTGGAAAAATATGACCATTACATTCCTACGTATGGTTTAAGGGAACGAAAAACGGATACAGCAATGGTGAAGCATACGGAGTTTGCGGCTTGTCTCAAGAAAGACGCACAGAATATTTCAGTATTCGCAGCATCGATGAATAATATCAACAAATTGCTGGCGCCAAAGTAGAAACTTACGACTGAGGAGATTAAAGTCATGCTCCCTTCCAAGCTTCAAAAATATTGGTCTGTATTCAAAACTAACAGGAGTAATGCAAGCGACCTTCCGCCTCACCGATCTGGAGTTGACATAGCCATCGAAATCGAGAAAGACCAACAAGGCCGCTCCAAGGACCTTTCTGTAGAAAATAGATGTGCGCTCTTGAGAAATATCTTAATGCTTGTTAAGCTTGATGTTTCACGGTAGGATTAATTGGGACAATTGGAAGCTGTGGAGGGGAAAAGGTGGGAGTTGTTGATTTCTCCCACCATAAACTAAAGCGCGCTAAAATATATACAAAAATTGTCTAGTTAAGCTAGTTGGGGATTGTGTGTCAATACGGACTAGCGTATAATAAGATACATAACAGTCATAGCGCGGAATGATAGCAGAGCAATAACGGCTCAAGCGTTAACATTCTTTGCAGAGCTTACCAAATAGTAGAACTAATTTCAACGCTTTCGAGAGGACCATTATACTGGATGTCACGAGATGAGTTACTATGCCTACAGAAGGAACTAACGGAACTGCTAGATCGTAATTGGATAAGGGTGTTGAAATTATAGGGTATAATTTGGGTTGTATATAATGCGGAATCAGTGTCGGCGATTAGACCGATAAACTAAGATATCTCAATGATTGTAACTAGAAGAATTGATGATAAACTGATAATAAATATATTGAATTGTTCGGTAGAATATAACCTGATAAGATGGATAGATGTAGTAACAATAATGCTTTTACTATATCTTATGGGTTTCTTTTTTAAATCATTTTGTATTGAGCCTGTAAGCTATGACAATAGATCTAAAAAAACCCAAAAACAAAGCAAAACAAATTTTTGTTTTTCCCGCCCCCTCAGCAATATACTGAAAAGGGCCACAAACTCCCATAACCCAGAATATCTTATGGTTGCTCACCAGTGTGTGTGTGTGTGTGTGTGTGTATTATTTATCGTCTGTTGTGGGCCAGGCCACCATCCCGTAGGGATATAGGACGTATGAAGGATATCTAGAATACATAATCCTCCAAGCTACAGCAGTGCCCATCCGGTGCCCGACTTTTCCCAATACCTATGTTTGAGCCAGCTAGTTACATCGAGTCGAATGGGTAGGAACGTATTTACCATGACCCGAGGGCCACGGGCCGAGGGAAAACCTAAAGGGAAACCCAGTGGGAAAAACCTCAATAGGAAAGCCTCAGCCGTTCCTCCCGTACTCATTTTCGACGAGCAGCCGCAGTCATCTAAAATAAGCCATGTAGGAGTCAAATCTACCGCTCCTAGAAAGCCCAACCAGCACCTGACCACTTATGCCAACAGCCTATTATAAGTGATGTTGCCATCACTTAGACGATTTTGATCAGTAGAACCCTTCGCCCTACCTCTCTGAGACAGTCGGGGGAGTTCTTCGTTGAAAAGGTGCTGGGGATGGTGATGATGAAACGAAGCCGACCGAGACCCGCGTGGATGAATGGGGATCCTGAAGGGAAAGATAGCGACTCTTCTTGGCTATCCCAGATATGCGAACATACTGAGCGTTTACAGCCGGCACCGCGTGAAGGTGAAGAGTTCGACTTTGCCAGCCTGGTTGCTCACCAGTATTTATGTGGTGTTCTGAATATATGTCTCAGCAGTCATGTATACTGTGATTTCACATATTACAGATTGACTCATGAAGTAAGTCATGCCAAAAGCGCCAACATTATCTGTAACAGCAACATTCTGTAACAGATAATACAAATATAAGTGTACATGAGGTCGCTAGATGATACAATATAAAGCAATAAAGCATTGAGCAATACAGTGTATGAACATAGCACACAATATATCAGGAGAATGACAATGCAATGATAATACAATGACTCAATACAGAATGATAGGATAACGTGAAGTGAGAAACGCGTATAGTAATAAAATAGGACTAGAACATAAACACTCGTCTAGTCAGAAGTATGACCAGGATATGAAACCAATGCTTGGTACTATATGCAAGATATAGTAATGTCATTTTTCAACAAAGGGCAAGTAACTCTCCCGGGGGTGGGGGGGCTCCGGTCCCTTTCGTCAAAAAACCAGGAGGAGACTTTCGCTTTTGGGTCAATTACCGGTCTCTAAATGCTATCACCAAGAAAGATCGATATCCACTTCTCCTAATTAAGGAAACATTTAGACCCTCAACGAATGCTTGCTGGTTGGCGAAGATTGATGTGAGCGCCGCCTTCCATCGTATTCGAGTTAAAAGAGGAGATGAGTGGAAAACGGCGTTCCAGACACGCCTTGGACTTTATGAATGGCTTGTTATGCCATTTGGGCTCACTAATGCTCCCGCAGCTTGGCAACGTTGGATCAATGAACTTCTTAGAGACCACCTTGATCAAACACCATTGACCCTCATGACGGCTTTTTAATGTATTTTTTCTGTACACACTATTTTAATGTATAGAAACATTAAATTAATGTTTTTTTTCCGAGGGTATGTAGTGAAATCTGGACGGCAGATCCAGATGATATTCTAATATGGAGTGACGAAAGCCAAGAAGACCATTTTGAAAAAGCCACTAAGGTATTAAAATGGCTATCGGAAGCGGGCCTAAAGTTAGATCTTAAAAAATGTGACTTAGCAGGCAAGTATCTAGGCTTCATCATCGCGGTAGGAAGATGAATTTCAGTCGACCCTGAAAAGCAAGTTGCTATTGAGAAATGGGAACTTCCACGCAACCAGACTGCGGTCCGTAGTTTCTTCGGCTTTGCTAATTTTTATCGAGAGTTTATCAATTATTTCGCCGGGTTAAGCGCCCCTCTCCAGCGCTACACTAAGAAGGAATTCTCCGGAAAAGTAAGCCTTCAACTAGACCAAGAAGCTCAAAAATCCTTTGAGACACTGAAGAAACATTTTATCACAGCTCCTATTTTTGCACTCTTCAACCCGGAATTGAAAACAGTGCACGAAACGCATTTTTCGGGCTGGGCCATGGGAGCATGTTTTTCTCAATGAGAGCGTGAGGGAAAGCTTCGACCAGTCGGCTGGTTTTCTAAGAAACTCTCGCCCGCAGAATCCTGTGGAAATCCTCACTGGTCATAAAAATTTACAATACTTTGTGTAAAAAGAACCCTTTCGGAGTGACAAATTCGATAAGAAAACCTTACTTGACGAACTTTCGGGTATTGAATTACGCTACCGACTGGGTCGAGATGCAGGGCGTCCTGATGCTTTGTCTATGATGGAACAGGATACCCCAAAAGATTTAGATGATCCTCGTTTGTGGCATCGCGAAAAGTAGTTGATAGAAGATAGTTGGATTTCGGCTTTGGATGATACACCTGTAGATTCTGGGTCTAGCGAAAGTGAAAATGCACTCTTCGAACATAAAGAGCTAAACCGCTTATGGAATATTGTTGTTCAAAATGATAGAGAATTTCGCAACATAAAGACCGCTCTTGAGGAAGATAAAAGGTGTTTCCCACCATCGGTGAAAACAAAGGTCTCGATTTGAGAAATCTCAATGGATACTAAGGGAAACGATCGATGGAGAGGCCGACTATTTATTCTACAATATGAGCCATTGCAAACCGAATTAATACAAAAATCACACGAGATTCACCTAGTACTGGACACCCAGGGCGAGAATCTACATCGAATATCTTAAGTCGTAATTTCTACTGGCCTAGAATGAGCCAAATGGTAAGACAGTATGCGCGGAATTGTGATGTGCGTGGCCGAACCCACGTATGGCAAGACAAGAAACGAGGGCTTCTGAACCACTATCGGTACTGAAACGATTTCACTAAGATTTGTCCATTAATTTTATGACGGACCTTTCAACCAAAAAAGATCAGCCACGATATCTCATGGTTATAATAGATCGACTGAGAAAAAAATCACGCTAGAAGCGATGACCACTATGACAGTAGAGGCTGTTGTAAATTGATAGGACAGCATCCTTGTGATGCGCTTTTTTGTTAAGCCAGGTGGGACAGATTAGGTAGAATAATGCGAATAATCTCGAGTATATTGGTGAAAGTCCTATGTGTGCCCTAATATATACAAGCGATGACTATTACTGATACGTTAGTCATGCATGATCTTGATACGCCCCCATGCTGAGTTACTCCAATACTCTCAGCAATATAAGAACATTACATTGGGCCTCGTTAACTCCCGAAACGGCGCCCCCAGGGCCTGTAACAGCCTACATCTCCCTGTGGAATCTGTCTATGTATTAATTAAAATCGACGGATTCTGTCCGGCTTCAGAGCTCAACTCTACTCTTTCGTCGTTATCGTCCGTTTCTTCTCTATCTATTGTTGTAGATCGTCTTTCTCTCAAGGCTTCTACTAAAGTTCGGCGATTTAGATGCAGATATTTCTTGGAAGTTAGATTTTCGTAATATTCCTGAGTGACCGGATATTGACTTTGCCGGGCCCAATCGATCATCAGCAAGCTTGCCCCATATGTTGGGTACACTTTTTCAGCCACTTCTGTACAAGATCGAAGTCTTTGAAGCAAAGTTCTCTCATTTACTTCGTACGCTTCCGCAGGACTCATCTCGCTAACCATAACAGATATGAAAAGTCCTCTTCGAAACGCTATAATTGAACATTCAATTGATGAGCTGTCTTCATCGTCTTGAAATAAAAACCTAGTCAAGGTTGATGTTTGAGTCGGCAGACTAGTGTATAAAATCTTGACCTTCGTGCTGATGTCTCTTGACAATCATTCCTTCGATCTCATAACAGAACGTCTGATTTCCGTCGGTCGAATTACACTAGATACATAATGGTCATTGCTGAACAGCGGATGATAGGCGATTTATAGAAGCGATTCACTAAAAGCTTCCGACAAATTCTCAATAAAAGGCAAGGCGACCCACTTCCACGGGCTATTGACTCTAGTAAATAAAGCTTGGTACATGTGATCTGTTATTGCTTCAGAGATCCCCTTGATTATTTCGCTAAAACCAATACTGGCGTACTCAAGTAGATCTAGTCTCATTTTTAATTTAACTGAAACTTGATCTCAGATAGTTTGTGCAGAGGAATGACGTCGAAGTTTTCGGGCAGCCATAGTTCTCATCAGATCTACTCCGCGTATCAGATGTGTCGACTCCTCAGAGCAGTCAAACAACGGAAAACTGTAAGGATTTTTCTGTCTCATCATCAGTAGCTCTGGCATAAAGACCAGTTTATTGGATGTAAGCTGCGGGATGTGACTGAACGTAATTGCTGGCAGGATCATCGGTTGATCTGGTAGGGGTACTAATGAGTCAGGAACCTGAAAGCCCAAAATAGTAGCATCAGTAATTCCTTGCTGGTATCGGTAATTAAGCAGTCCTATTCCGCAAACAAAGAATTCCGAAAAATTGACAGGATAGTCCTCCAAGCTGGCTGACAGAATTCCCGCGTAATCAGTTTGCATAGTTACATGGCAAGCCAAAGTCGTGCAGCCTATTACACCCGCTCGATTCATGTCGAAAATAGACTGATAACGGTGTCCGATACATCCTCCAACGCACACAGAATACACCTTAAGATCTGATATATTTGTATGAGTCCTTGTGTATGCAACCAACTCTATCAATCTCTCAAATGTTTCTGCTATCCCTGGTTGTGTCATCATTTTATAGAGCTTGTCGACTGCCTTATCAGACGAGTTAGTAGTGACTATCTTGTAACCGTGCTTCGACCTTTTCTGATCGTATCTAGACCGAGATACGGCTCGTATTGCCCTCTAGCAATAGTCGCGTCAGCCCCTCCTTCGAAAGCTAGTTGAATCTCGCTCTTTATTGCACCCCTGGTGCCCGTTGTAATTTTAAACTCCAATGGCATATAGTTAGTCAATCCTGTCACCTCGATAGGGTATTCATCATCTAGACCTTTCCAGAGCTCTCTTAGTTTCGACACTAATTCAAAGCTCGATTGCTATTCCGTCTCTTGAGGAGGAAGACTGTTTAAGCGAACTATAAGGTTCCGCAATCCGGATGCACTGGAATTGAGAATCATCATTCTTGGATCTAGCTCATCTCCTTGAGTCAATTATTGAACATTTCTTGTTGAGGTGAACATCTTGGATATGGTTACTTTGACTCCAACAATTGAGGAGTTGATTAAATCGGAGAAAAAAGCAGGGTTAAAGGGCTTTGACCGACGTAGTATAGACTCTAATTCTGACTCGAACGTTCCGATATTTTTTGACATGATTCCTCATATATCGACATTCTTGGTGGAGTTCTTGACGTGCTCAAAACTTACGACCTGCACTTTTGATTGAGCACTGGGAGGAGTAGATATCGGAAGAGAGTAAGGATCGGGCAAAATTAACTGAGGACGCTCCGTTCGGTCAGTCCACTGCTTAGTCAATATCTGGTGTACATATCTCATAATGAAGCGCTCGTCAATCTTTCCCAATGAGCCGATTCCTGATACTACCTTTAATAGCGGATCACTCCCTCCTTTGTACATAAAGTTGATGATGGTAGGAATTGGCATACCACCTAATTGCCCCGGTAAAACAACTAGCTGACGCACTATGCGTCTTATAATCTTTAATTGATCTGAGTTAGTCAGGGCTATTGGCTCAACCGGGGGATAACGCTTAAGTCGAAACAGATATCGTATAGTATTGAACAAAAATAAGTAGTATCCTAACACAGGATTGTCTAGTTTTTCTGCAGCAGCAAGACAGGCTGCTCCTAATGATTCCACCTTGTTAAGAATAGTAGGAAAATCAGAAGTGCCATGAGGAAAGATCCTGGAGACAGCTTCTAAAGATAAATAATACTCTGTTCCTCGAACATACACGTCCTTGCTACAAGGCACCACTGATGTGGATTCTAGGCATTCGTCTGGCTTTGCATCCTGTCCAACCTTCTCGCATTCTTCAGCAATAGAAGCTGTTATTTCATCAGATAATCTCCGGACGTAATCTCTCTGATTTTCATTAGAAGGAATCGTTAAGTATGCCAACACTACTTGATTATCACTTTGTCCGACTAAGTTATAGTTAAATCCCCATTTGTTTACTCTTAAATCAATCATCGAAAACGTTGCAAGAGACCAAGTTTTTAGTGCAATTCCTTTAAATCCGCCCTCGTGATTGTACCATAACAAGTCTGATGCAGGAGGAGGATTCAAGTCCAGTCCTTCTAGCTCATACAAGGGTACTCTGACCAGTATCATACATTTTTTAAAGAAACTATGCACTATAGAGAAAGCTTGTCGCATCCCAAAGGTATCGTTTAAATCTTCTCCAATCATCCTTATTGGCATATCTCTCCATCGAAGATTCCATCTGGATAAATCCACATCTAGAAAAAGCCGACAAACGTTGTCATTCCGTGAGGGTCTTGTCAGCTTACCGAACCTTTGTATCATCTTATTCTTTGTCAATGTCATTGTCTGTTGCGGAATGCAAGGAAAGACCTTTTCGGCTAGATTAGCCTCTATGCAGGCGAAGAAAGCTCTCATTTCAAACACCATAATACTAAGCATTCTTGCTGCCAACTTGAATTCTCTTTCCTTTGGATAAAGACTAACGATAAGCCAGTCCTCCGGGATATGGCCGCTTTCGATTAGCTGTATAATAGCTTTGATGCTGACTTCAGGCCTAGATAGCATCTCTAATAGCAGACGCCGGTGCGAGCGAGGTTTAACTGATTTCCTCCAAGTCGTTCGAAACTCTGATACGTAATGTGATATAGCTTTGTCGTCCATAAGGTCTAAGTAATTATCGTAGTAATCAAATTCCATGTGCTTCTTGAATCGTACTCCGCTCCAGTCTGATAGAGGATAAGATAAGCGTGAGATATTTCTTTCTCGGAGAGAATAAAGCTGAAAGAGTTGGGTATCGCGGGACTCGCCGACAAAATCAAGATCGGGCCATCGATGATTCTTCGACAGAAACCCCTCGAGATAAATCCTTCTCCAGTTGTTACGCAGTCGAATAGAATCTGCTTAAGTTGTTTCTTTTGTTCCTGGGACTGCTTGAGCCGCTGAGATTCCATCGACTCTCAGATAAATCAGAGGGTGGCCGCATGTCTTTTGCATTCCGAATATCTGAATGGCAGTAACGAGGTTTGCACATGATCTTAAAATATCAACTATTTTGTCTACCATGAATATCATGGTCTCGAAGCTCAACTATCTCTCTTTCACTCTAACCAGCTCTTATAGGCGCTGAAGTGCCCTGTCAGGATTGCCTTTCTTGTATAATATAGATATGGAGATAACCAGATCATAGTGTTCTATGATTCTAGTCTGGCCTTTTGGTTGAGTGGTAATACATCTATCTCTTGTATTATGTAGGACAGCACCCCTTAGCCTGTCTACCACCCTGTCCACCCCCCCGCTGTCTACATGCTACTCTGACATGCCCCCATTTTTTTCCATTATCCCGATGATCCTGGAAGTTCCTGCTCTTGTCTGTTGAAAATAAGGGATTGAATGATATAGATTGATGAGTGAAATCAGAGTCGGCGGTTAGACCGATATTGTAAGACATTATGATGAATTGAAAAATGTCTGAATGTGCATAAAACTCAGTAAGAAAAGCCTTGATCTCTAGCTGTGTTTTACCATCCAGTATATATATTTTAGTGATAAGTGGTTACATGATTTCTGTTTCAAGTGATAAAACTGGTTTATCAAAGATCCATAAAATTGACAACGTAACAAAGACAATATCTGTAACATTGTTGATGGCATGAAAGAGAAAATACAAACAGCAATGTCCACAGCAGGTTCATCAATGAAAGTGAAACGATACAATACAAGGCATTGAAGTTTAGGTGTTTGCCACAAGAATAAAAGTAAACAAATAATAGGTAAATACTTATGTGGCGTTGTGTCAAAGGATATCGCATCACAGATCCTCAGACCCATAATAATTTCATGACTAAGGATCTTAACCTCTCAGAAATACCAGATTTCAACATTGTCGACCCTTCCACATCCACGTCCACCTCTTCCAGTTCCTCTTCCCCTTCCTCTTCCTGGGACGCCTCTGTTGTCTCGAGCCATGTTTACTTCGGCTGGAGGTTTGCTTGATCCGGTGGATTCGCATGATTTGAGATACATGACTGTATCATGCAAACTCAGGCTGTTTGCGAGCAAAAGCATCCTCTGAATTCGCTAGAAGTCGTCATTTGGAAATGCTTGAATCAGACACTGGCGTATCATTTTGTCAGACTGAGGTAGGATTGCCTGCTCTAGTTGAGCTTGAATTTTCTGAAGTTGATCAACTACACCTTGAATTGTTTGAGTTAACGGATCAAACTTGACCTGGTGAAGGTCGTGGTGAAAGGGGCTGGCGAAATGAGGTGTTTGAGCAGGATTTAGCTCATTTAGTTTGGCCCGCAAGCCCTTCAAGTCGTTGGCTGTAAAAAATATTTTGGCCGTCTGTTTATAAGTCCTCCCGATGGACCCATTGATAATAATTTTGACCTCTTTAAATTTAGCCTCATATTTTTCTGTGGCCCTTGCTGGACCAGTCGGGCATTCCTCCGTCCCGTCGATGATTCCCTCCAATCCAGCTAAAGACCAAATAAGTGAATAGTCTTCATGCCATTCAGGAAAAGTTTTGTATGAGAAAATGGTAATATCCCCATACTTCGTCTTAAATTTTGCATCCTCTCCTAAGGATTCTGTGGATCTAATAAGTGACATTTTGTGAGCTTGACTTGATTAAGTCAAAATAATAATAATAATAATAATTGATAAACAAAAGAGGTAGGTAAATCTAGAGATATGTGAAGGTGAGTGAAAGCCAATCGGCCTCATAACCTGTTAAGCCAGGTGGGACAGATTAGGTAGAATAATATGAATAATTTTGAGTATATTTGTGAAAGTTTTATGTGTGCCATAATATATACAAGCAATGATCATTACTAATACGTTAGTCATGCATGATCTTGACATCTTCCTAACCTCGTGCACTATCACATGACCGTTAGGTTTTCACATAAGGGTAATGCTCTTTCCACCCCATGTACCTCGGACTTAAGGCCGGCGAAGTCGAGCTCTTCACTTTCTCGCGGTGTCGACTGTAAACGCTCAGTATGTTCGCATATCTGAGAAGTATGTTCGCATATCTGAGATAGCCAAGAAGAGAAGCGCAATCCAATCTTAGTCGCAAACATATGCCTCTCTGCTTGAATAATCTAGTCAGTTGGCCGATATCCCTTGATGAGAACACAACCTTCCGAACGACTCACTTTCTGCCACCCATCCTGACAACAGAAATTTTCTATTGATTACGGCATCTTTCTCATTCGGATTATTCACGTCTATCGACTCCAACTACACGCTCTCGTTATGAATACCCGACGGAGGAATAAAGACTCGGGCATAAAGTTGCAGGAATTTTCAGGAGGTTTAGGGAGCATATTTTCGAAGGAAGATACATGTCTGAAGTAGGGAGAAGGATAGTGAGGAAGAAGAAGAGGCGTGCTGGAGGGGGAAAGAAGCCTTTTGGTCCAGAGATTTTTAACTTTGAGTGTTGTGCGCGCCAAGTTTTCAACGAAGGATGATGTGGTGGTCCATCATTCGGGTCATGTTCACACGGATGGTCTTGTAGCCTGAATACCTATAACGACATGAAGTAAGGACATTGTGAGACAACTTTCCTCGCGGATGATGCAGTTAGATGATGAAGCATGTTGGGGTAGCTCAAGGATTTTACCTGCGTTTTTCCTTGGGTGGGTATTCACGGTTGAGGGAAGGGGTGTAAGTCCCCAAGATGTGACACCCTGTAGTGGTACCGGCAAATGCACCCACCGCATGAGTGTTATATGTAAATGTTGTTTCATCTAGCTGTAGTGACCGAGAGAAGCCTACTTCTCGGCGTCTTTCGTCCCAACAGGGAACACTAGGGTACGTGGCTGCACGCTATCCGCAGACGTAATAAACGAACTACTACTACTACATTAACAGTTCAAGCTAGCTGGAATTTATGGAAGCAATCATTAGAAGATGGAGAAGGTCTTCGTTTAAGTCGCTTTTGGGCCTTGTCCGCAGAATTTTCCTCCTCATTTGCCCGCTGGGCCGCTTGTTCAGCTGCTTCAACCTTCACTTCAAATTGAGACCTCTCAATTGCTTCACCGTAGGAAATTTTTGTATTGGAATATCCCGAGACATTCTTTATCTTCTTGATTTTCGATAGCTGTCCGATTTATTTTGGTAGAGTTTCGTTAATCGTAATTTCGCCATATCGTCCCCCATCTCCCCGATCGCTTTTGCTGCCTTATGCAAGCACGTAGCAGAGCGCTTTATAGGTCCATTTGATGACTATAAGTCCTACATATGGTAATATGTATCAGAAGGCTTCTGTGGAGAAAGTTTTCTTGTCAAATTAGCACCTATTCGGGTTGCCGTCTCTGGTGTGGTAGACATCGGCACAGAGGGTATACTTGGAGTCATGACCGCCACTCTTGTCATGTTGGGCATTTTCTTTGTTGACCCTTTAGGTCTTCCGGGCCCTCAACGTTCAATGATCTCCCCGTCTGCTCCAACGATTTGTGGTCCTACCACGCCCGCTCTCTTCTTTCTTGAGCCTACAACCTGTCAGTCGCAGTCTGAGTTCCTTGGTTGAGTTTCTTGTTGTTGGTAACTTCCGGGGTCTTAAGTGCGATTCATCACTGCCTTTGCTTTTGCCGCTAATCTAACTGGGCAGTTTTGATACTAAGATGCATGCTTTTTCCCACAGCTGCTACACCTGACCTCCTGTTTATCTGAGCATTCTCTGGTATTATGCTCTCCTGCATATTTACCGCATTTAGGTTCGGCTGTACACATTCTGGCAACATGTCCGTAACTCTGATAGTTAAAGCACTACAGAGCACAGAATCTAGAGCGAAATAGCTCCGTTGCTCTGAGTTCGAAGCGCCACATTATGCCCTTGTTGATGGCTCTATCTACGTGTTCAGCTTGTTGAAACCACAGGATTAGTGACCAGGCAGTATTTCCCGGAAATGGCGTTTTTTTAAGCCATGCAGCCCTTTGTATTGTTATGCCTTGCAAGTATAGGCTTTTCACCTGCTCAAGTCCTTTGCTGTGTCCCTCATTACTTGGTTCAAATGAGGGAGGCATGTCGTGTGCAAGTATTTGGTGTGACTTGCTAGCTATTTGAGCCGTTGGAGCTAGCTTCCTCGTCCATCCTCTTTGTGACTCCATCATTTCTTTGACATCTTGACCAGTGAATTAGACTTTCACCTGCTCATTAGTCATTTGCTTTGCTCCTATTACTTCCTTGGTGTCCAACTTCTTCACCAGCTCTTCACTGGAGAGCTTAGCAATCGCTTTTTTCTCCTTTACGTCTTGAATCCTGATAATAGTGCCTAGCGCTTCTGGCTTGCTTGCTATTTTGGCCCAAGATTGCCCCTGCGTACGGGCTAGACCTTGAGTATGGGAGATAGTGGCTTTGATGATTTGTACTTCCTGTAGTATTTTGGTCGTTATAGGGTTTTCCACTGGGCGATTGGTCTTCGAATTGGGAGGGTTTAAATTATTTGAATAGCCTCCTCTAATATTATTTTATATGCTCTGAGAGCGTAGTTATCTTTTTTGGAAGCTTTTTTGAATCTGTTTAGGTCTGCTCCTATGCCGGATAGTGTCTTTCCAGCACCCCCACCACTTTTCGACGCGTTTCCGGTATATCTGCTGTTGGCATCCTCGAATGGGTCTATTCACTTTGTATTAGACGCATGAATCACACTAATTTCGAACATGTAAATTCTTGCGTTTGTTGATGTTTTTTTCTGTACACGTTATTTTAATGTAACGTGCTCTATCAGTGAGCGGTTCAAACCACTTAGTGGTTCAATGATTCCTTGCCTTGTTAAACGTTTCTTTTCAGTAATTTCTTGAAATGTCTCATTTATTTTTATGGCTATTTAATAAAAGATCATTCTATGATCATTATTCTGTTCTTGTGCTTGGTGGTGCGCAAGATATTTCAGGAAATTATTGGAATGAACCGCTGAGGAATTTTGAGCCACTCAGTGGTGTGAGGTAGTGCCAAGAAAAATATTGAGTCAATCAGTGCTTTGAACCGCTCACTGATAGAGCACGTTATCATTTTTGGAAATTGTTGAGCTCTTTAATTACGCCCAGGTACGCTCTCCATGTCATGTCTTAGAACCCGGTTTCTAGGTACATGAGATGGGGTGTTTGGAGGGAGAAAGAGGAGACTATGTTTAAGGCGTGAAAGATCGTGGGGAGAGGTATAATTATCGAATCTCTTGCTGCGGATGTGGGTAGGTTAGATTAACGTGAAGTATGTAAATCAATCTTGTTGCTCAGCTTCCCTCTTCCTCTTGTGAGCAGTTTAAAAGTGTCATAGAAATTCTCTACTTCAGCTCTCCGCGATCTTACCTTGTCTAAGCGAGCCTCACTCTGCAACATTTCCTTCGTTTATATCAACTTAGGCATATCTCAGTTATTTACTGTGAGAGTATAACTTCATCCTTATCAATATGACGCGCGTTGGACAGATAAACTAATTTCGGCCCAGCCCTTAATTATCGCTTGTTATGGCGAACACGTTTATACCATGTCTCAGACTGACCCTTGACACGGGTGACTACACCAACATCATCAAATAACATCTCCTAAGTTGTCCAGCAAACACATCGCCACGGAACGGCACAGGTGTAATATCTGAGTCAGGTTGAATGTTGTAATTAGTCATATTTTACTAGTGTATATAGAAGTCCGCACGTCTAGGAGGAGTACACATCTTTATTTTGTTCTCATATCTCGTTTGACTTCTTCATCATCTATCTCAAGACACAGAACATTCCCAATCTTACCTTTTACTATCTTTCTTCTCATTGTGAGTATACACTTAACAAGTTCTGACATTTACTCACTTTGTCCATCACCTGCCTCGCCACCTTACTTCACCCCAGAAGAGGAATCAATAAAAAAAATTGTAGTGTATGAGAGCCCGTAAGTGCATGTAGGTGTGGTGCAGAGTAGAACGTCCAGTCTAGTCTAGTGATCTCCAAGATCACCCATATTCGCCCTACGAAACACCGCTTCTCCTCGTCTCAAGAGCAAAGCAAGAAGATTCAGACACATCCACAATGAGGTAGGTATTGGGCGCCACGTAAGCCTTCTCCGCGGCGAAAACTATACATCTTCGCTGTGTTTCGCCCAACTTCAAGAGCGCCCTCGAGTCGGACTCATCTGAAGACAGCTGCTGCGACCGCTCCAACGAGATCCAAACCAGCACGCGTCGCTGGTCGAAGTCCACGTCGTATAGTGAGAGATCCCCCCCATCCACGCGCGGCCTTAACACAGCAAGGGGATGACAGATCATCCCTGAGACGTGTAACCGGACTACCTTGATGACAGTGATACGAGATAGTGCGGCGTACGCACTTGGATAAGGCGCTCTCACTTGTAAAGCATTCATATGCCGCCAACGTACAAATCCCCTGGCAGATCAAGGAGATCTCGAGCTCGAAGAAAGCCACTTGAGCAGAGACGACATTCGGAATTACACAGTCTTCGGCGGCAGGAGAAGGTGCTTCGTTAAAGGCAAAAAGTACTGTCGCCACGACAGCCGTTGAATGCTCTCCGGAGGAACGTGCCTTGAGATCGAGGTAGAAAAGTGCTTAACTGCAGAAATCTCCGTGCACCTCTTAATCTGCACAACTGCGATACACAGTATCGAAGGATCATTAACGAGAACGACCCCACTCTCTATCAGAAAGGCTTGGCTGATCAATAGCCACCTACAGCAAATATTTTTCGTTTTAGCCCTCATAAATTTCCATTCCTATTTCAATTAGAGTCCTGTTCCTAGACGACAGCTGGTTCAAGGAACTGTGTACGCGGCACAGAATGCAGAAACATTGCTGCAATAAACTTCTACACAATTTTTATCGTTAATACCGCTAATTTTGAAGTTACAAATTAGCTTCAGTCAAATAGTACAAGGGAGATGATGAGATAGAAATACAAAATTTAAATACCAATACCCTAAAACCCACTTTCTCTGTCCTTGCGTTTTGCTTTCTTTTCTAACTCATCCCAATCCTCACCCTCACTTGCATCATCATCACTGCCATCTGCGCTTGCATCTGCGCTTGCATTACTATCAAAATCAGAATCCTCGTCGCTACTTTCGTCGGAATCCATGAGTTCATCGTCACTGATCTGGAAAGCACTCTCTTCACTCTCATCGCCCGCATCTTCGTCATCTGTTTCGGTTTGTAAGAAAGACCAACCTCCATCAGCGAAAAATTGATGAGTGTCAGCAGTGACTGTCTTCATTATTGTAGGCCAATTCAAATTAAGCGGACCTTCTGAAAACGGAATATTAACAGAATCAAGCCATTCTTTAACGTTCTCAAGTGATTCGACGGGTATTGTATTAATATGATACGGTGGACGGTGGAAATCCTTGAATACAAATACCATATCAAAATTCTTGAGTCCAAATTGGACGCGTTCCAAGTGAGCAATTTCAATATCTTCAAGTGTGATAACCATGAAAGGTGGTTCAGTTAGCTGAACTAGACATTCTGTAGAGGGTTGACAAAACACACTGGAACGAAAGGGGACACCGTTAAATCCCAATTCGCGAAATGGTATGTCGACATCAACATTTTCATTTTTTCCTGCGTCTGCTATCTTTTCAGCGAATAACTTGAACTGTCGATCAAGGTCTGCTCTTCTTCTTCGCTCCTCTTGTTCTGCTTCGAATTCTTCTTCATCTCCATATCTATACTTCCTTTTTCTATTTCCAGTTTCATCAAATTGAATATCCGTAGCTTCTCGATAAAACTGAACATCTTTTGTTTTTTTTTTGCCAATAAGTATTGGATCCTTGAGATGAACATGAATGATAACAATAAGTTCATGCTGACAAGGTTGGAAGAAAAGATGCTTAACGTTACTAAAGAGTATGTCGACCCGTTGATTAGGGTTGAGGGGAGATTGATATCTAAGACCATTTTGATGAATCTCAACTTTTCCAGGAACGCGTTTGCCATCCATGGCAGGGCGGATAAATACATTGTCAACTACCGCAGGGCGACGATCTACTAACATTAGCGTGCTTTGGCGTTGAGAAAAGCATACTCACTACGAATCTCTATCAATTTATCTTGTTCGACAACATCCTCCATCTCTTTTTTCTCCTGCTCGCGTTTGACAGCATCTTTTTTCATGTTGCCAATTTGGTTGGCTATGTCTTGCAGACGATCACCGTCAGTGGATCTGAAAGTCAAACTCCTTACGAAATGTGCTGACGCATCCTCAAAAGGTTGATCATCCTTTCGGCCTACACCTTGTCCAGGTGATAGAAAATTAATTCTAAGAAACGAAAAATCACCTTCATCGCTTTTACTTGCATTTTTAATTGTTTGAATATGAAAAGGAACAGGCCGTCCCATGATGGGAAGAACCACCGTAGAGTTTTTAGCATCGACGACGATAGCCAAGTCTCGTATCCTGGGAGGAAATTGATTGTCTGTTTTGTATGAAGTAAAGCGTTTAAATTTTTTTGTAACCTGCCCATTTGAGCCGCCCGTTGCTTCGGCGAACCGTGCAAGGCCCTCTTCTTGTTTTTTTCTTGCGAGCTCTTTTTGATGCTCACGTCGTCTTGCTTCAGAACCGTCGTCAATATTTGTACTACGCTCCGCTCGTAATTTTGTCTTTGTTATGTTTTTTGCGGCTACAGCACCAACGGTTGAGTCTCTTTTGGATTTTTTTGGGGTAGGTTCAGGCTCTTCGTCATCTTTAAAAAAGAAAGAGGTGGCATCTATATCAGAAGGAGCATCACCAGTAAAAACAATCGGTTCAGATGAAGAAACTCGGACGGTGTCGGATAACACGAGAGAATATGTTTTATCCTTTTTGGACTGTGCAGAAACATTTTCGATATCGTTAAATCCAGTAGTGATACAAAGTGTCATACCATCTTTGAGAGTTCTAGAATTCTTTCCATTAAGAATGAGGGTTGAATCTCGAGTCTCAATTCCAATGCCAGCACCAACATTCTTCAAGAAGTTTTTCTCTAATTCTGGTTTTTTAGTACGAATATGGTTTATTGCCTTGTTATAAATTTCCTTTACGTTAACGCCATCTCTAATTTCTTTCATTACAAGGTTGTGAACTTGTAGAAGAAGCTTGTAATTGCTCTCTTGGGATTTATTTGGATCAACCAAATACGTCCGAGCTATCATTGAACTATATGATTTGTAACGTAGACCCATTGAGGCAACGATAACACCTGCATGTAAAATTTCATCGTCAACTTGTGTAGTAATTCTTAGATCAAATTTTCCACCACTTTGGATTATAGGACCATGAGTCCAATCTAACTGAGAGGGGTCGAAGTCGGATGGCATTTTTTGGCCACTGGGAAGCTGAACCTTTGACCAGAATTTGGTATCATCTAGTTTGCTGTCGACTTTTTGGGCCAAGGCGCTGTGTTTCACTTTCTTTTCCTCGTCTAGAACATTAGACATTTCTTCAACAAAGTATGGATTCATCAACACAATGCAAGCTTTCGAGGCGTTACGCATCGCGCGCTGTTTAGTTGTCATTATATTAATATCTTACAATCGGGCAAGAAACTAACCAATTCATTTTCATCTTTGATAGCTAAAGCAGCAGATGAGATTGCAACTGAGACATCAACCTCTTCAACATCTTTCGAGTTCTTCGAGAATGAAGATTTCCACTCTTCAACGAAAGGACCAGTAGTCGTGTCTTTTGATAGGACCCCAACCTTCTTCTGTGGAATGGAGTTAGCTATCTTTGTTTCTATGTCGAGCGCAGATGCAATTTATCACTTACACCAGCTTCTTTGATTCGTTGATTGACTTCTAAAAAGATCTTTTCGTTTTGCTCAGCATCTTTACCACGAACAAGAATTTGAAGGGGAACCTTGCCGCCCTTTAGAGGCTCAAGGTGCTTTGCTATTCGAAGTAAGGACATTTTTATTCTTTCTCTCTAATGAGTTATACTCACCCTTTTTAGCGGTGGTTACGACCCATAGTTTTTCTAACGTAAAAAGGAAGAGGGTTGCTGGAAACTCGTAGCCCAAGAGCCAAAACTTTCACGAGTCTTAGCTAAGATCTAATAATGCTGGGAACTTGGCAAGAATGACCTACGTGAATGGCATTGTGTTTCTGAAAGCTAATAGTTTCGTCCGTCTTACCCATCAGAACTAGAATAGAAGATGCGCCATTGAATAATGCATCACCAGTTCGTTTATCAGCTTTCCAGGTAGCGACGAGATGCGATAAGCGTTCATGAAATAACTTCGCATCAATTTTGATCTCTGCCATATTTCCTTGATGCTGGCATGGGCTTGTTGTTTTCAATTATTATGCCGACGCGTAGCACAAGGTGATAGGTATGGAAGTAATTCACGCGCCACTGTGCAGAGCTTTAAACCTAATATGGTTAGTTATTATTTGACTCTAAATCAACGATCCCCTCCTAGCGTGAACCCTGCAAGGTACATGTGAAAGCTTCGTTTCTGTTTGATAATTAAATAAGGGAATCCCTTAAATAAACAACGTTACTTGACCTTACAAATAATCAAATTCCAGTCTCTGATTCTCTAGACAATGTCGCCAGTCATGTCGTGCTAGGCAGTTTCTTCGAATCTCCATTATTGCTATGGTTCTCTTTCAACGATTATCGCATGTCGTGCACACCTTCTAGAAAAGCTCATTTTTGAAAATGATGACCGAAAAACCTTGGACGTTCCTACCTATCCTAGTTAACACGATGATCTGGGGACTGAGAAGAAAATTATTTCTGGCTCCAATTTAGGCCAAAATTCATTGAAAAAGTTGGTAATTTTCTCTATTTTATTTGGGTCAACAACATAACGTACAATTACTCGAATATCATGGGCCATCATTCCAGCAAACCATCTGGAACTAAACGAGCTTCTTTTATAGGCCTTAACAAATCCTCAAAAAGTCGGCCTTCATCAGCTCAGCCGATGTTACCAAAAGTAACAAACCCGATCGATACTCTCTTTCAGGATGAGTATGAAAATAATCAGAGCTCAGGATCTGCTTATCAACAGACATCGGCCTCACAGAATCGAGATTTTCTTGCATCTTCGCAAGCGATTAAATCCCCAGTGAAAAATAAAGCGATTAAATCCTCAGTGAAAGACAAAGCGATTAAATCCCCAGTGAAAGATAAAGCGATTAAATCCCCAGTGAAAGGCAAAGCGATTAAATCCCCAGTGAAAGATAAAGCGATTAAATCCTCAGGGAAAGATAAAGGTTTAATTGTGAACCAAAATTTAAACCCCCAAGACCCTGAGTGTCTTATTGCGCAACTTGAAGCACTTTTAGAAAATCCTGAAAAGTTCTCGACACATCACAACGTTATAGCCAGGCTCGCCTATCGTGTTTCAAATTTACTTGAGGGAGGGTTTCTAATTGATCAATTACAGGAGCTTATTGATGAACCTCAGAAGTATTCACGGCACGAGGAAAAATTGACAATACTCACTCGTCGGGCATCTACAGTCTTTGAAACTCCATTTCAAACATATCATCGAGTTGTTTACTCTGGTCTTCTGCTTGTGCTAGGCCGAATAGCACAGGATCGTGGCTTATTGAAGATACTTTGTGCAGATAAAGCTGGGGCGTTCGGCGCCGTTGAACTTGCAGAAAAAACTGGAATCAATCAGAAAATGTTAGAAATCTTTCTCGAATACTTGGCAGGCCAGCATATTATTGATCATGCTGGCGAATTCTTTTACCAAGCAAATAATATTACCAGAAATCTTTCAGAGCCGGTAGCAATTCACGGGCTCTCTGTATTGTATGTTATGTCATCCTTTACGTTGTCTTGTCGTGATCAAGATACTTTCGCCGTGATATTAAATACTTTTCTTGCATGGGCTAATATTATGAAATTTTAGCCATGACTTACTCTTTCCAGTTCTTCGTTGCCTTGGTGATTCTCTCGGTGATGTTGAGGGACGAACCGCCCATCAAATTGCATTTCAGACTTCTTTAGATTTACCTTCCTGGCTTGGAGAAAGACCAGAATTAGAGAAAGAAGTTTCTGCTCTCCTTCAGCATCAATGGGACCTTGTTCCAAGTTGGCTTGGCGTTGTAGATTTTCCGGAAGAATTTGCTCATGATTCAGATGAACATTCATTCATTTTTGTCGATGTTTGTGGGGGCTCGGGAGACCAATGCATCGCTCTTCTTCAAAAGTATCCTCACTTGAAAGGAAGGGTTTTCCTTCAAGATACACCGGCTATATTGCAGCGTGCACAGGTACCTGATCGAGTAGAAAAAGTCCCTTATGAAATTTTTGAGGACCAGTATATACGAGGTACTATCCCTAGTTTTTAAAAACGAAATAGTCTAATAGGTTAAGGTGCAAATGTTTACTATCTTCGTCAAGTCTTTCATACTAGGTCAGATGAAGCTGTGGTTCGCATTCTCCAATCACAACTTCCGGCTATGAGGGATGACTCTGTGCTGTTGATCGATGAGAAAGTGATTCCAGACATGTAAAATTTCTCGGAATTAAAGTAGGCACAAGTTACTAACTTTTTCAGGATACTCTCCGAATCACCTAGCTTGCTTAATGTTGTAGAAATGAGCATCTTAATGGTTGCCTGTTTTAAAACGCCTGAAAGACGGCTATCAGAGTGGATAAGACTGATATATGAGGCCGGATACGAAGTAGCGCAAATTCATCCATACTCTGACCTTCAAGACTGCGTCATCATTACCAAAAGGAACTTAAAATCATCTACTTGGAAACCACAGCTCATGGATCACAATGACGTTTTACGTTTCGGTTTCCCTGGGGACCTTCTCCGTCGTTAATACAGTTTTCAACTAATTCATATTTATGACGTTGCCTATATAGTACTTGTATCGTTCTGTCTTGGGACCTTAGAATAAGTCTCATTCATAACATTTCTAATTGAAAACTCATAATTCAATTCCTTTTCTTGCAAAAATTAAGGGAAAGGCGTGAGAAGACACCACATACAACCTGCTTTATGCTATTTAATATGATTCACCATGATCTAAATGTACATGATATTTATATCAACCAGAAGATACATGAATTTTGTAGAGGTTTACGCTTAGGCCAGATTTCTAGAATAGCTTCACGTTTAGCACCTTATATCTTTGATATTTCCAGAGAAATTTTGTCGGTTTATGAAGGGTATATATGTGTCAGAGTAAGGTTGATTTAATCACATGAATAGAGAATTGGGATGCATATTCATGCCCTCTTAAACTTCTTGCATTATTCCTACCGACCTGCTAAGTGTCTCACATAAGCAGAAATCAATTGTTCGCTCCACCTCACCCTGACGTCGAGCTCAGTTTAAAATATCGAGGATACGCTCGGCTAAATTATTTCTGTCCATATATTGTTACGGTCCACTTCAACACTGAAATATATCTGCATTCAAAATTGAATTACGGCAACATTAGTGTCAGGATTGCCATTCTTGTATAATACAGATATGGAGTTAACCGGATCATAGCGTTGTATGATTCTGGTCTGGCCTTTTGGCCGAGTGATAATGCAGCTATCTCTTGTATTAAGTAGGATGGCGCCCCTGAGGCTGTCATCCACCCTATCCACCCCCACGCTGTCGACATGCTACTCTGGCACATGTCTATGGACGGGAAGTATATTGCTAGGCGTACTACTTGCGTCAAATTTGTTAATCGTCAGCGGTATTTACGACGCGAAGTCTAGCCAGATGTATACTTGATGTGGCGAGTCCTGCAAGTCAAGCCTCTCTACAAATTTTGGAAACCTATTTTTCTTCACCAGAGCAGTATGATCATCAACGGGACCCAGATCTATGTCTACAGTTCAAAAGTTCCATCCCTCTTGTAGGCTCTAAATGAAAGGACTCTGGTCGAGAGGAAGTTGGGGATTCCTCTGAGCCGGTAGCCGTCGTCGTGACTAAGATCTGCTCACGCGAATGCATGGAAAGAAACCTGCATCAAGACTCAATCAACCCAAAGTACCGCGTGCAAGTAATGAGATGTTGTTTGTCACGGCCGCGCCACCTGTCGACCTGAGAGCTCTCGAGCTTTGTGCGTTGTGTGTTGTGCGAGGCTACTACAGGTTGGCGCTGCTGCTGCTGCTGCAATCAAGGCAGATAAATCCGTTCTTTGTCGTCGATGAAGACCTGGCGAAGGGATACACCGCATATGATTTTTTTTTTTTTTTTGATTTCTTATACCCGATCTGGCGCCTTTTGGCCCACGCAGGTGTCGACTTCGGTTAGATACAATGATGATATAGTCGTGATGAACATCATGCCTCGGATATCATTTGCAAGAATCACTACGGTTGTGGCAGGCGGCTTTTTCTTCACCCCTACCGAACTTTACCATCCGTGAAACTCACTCAAGGGAAATCTCTCAAAAAACCTTGAGTTATCCAAACATGCCACCATCATCATCGTAGCTTCCCTCAGTAAGGTAAGGTCTGCTGGAGTCGAACCAGAGATCTTCTGTCTCGAGTGGAGTAGATTTTCAGGCTACCTAAACCCTACTTGGAAGACCGGCCTGGATGGTATACCACTACACCATCCGACCCTATGATTTTTTTTACTAGACTAGTTAGTTGCTGCCGCATTGAGGTATTATTGCAGATAATTATCCATGAATTCACGATCTATTTTATGTGTTTGTCAGCTCAGTTGTTGTAAGTGCTGCAAAGTTTAATGGATTATATCCAGAAGACGCATGCAGCTCCACCATGCTCTACTCGGATGAAATAGCTATATTTGATGCCGGAATCTTGTCTCGAACGTTAGTAGTCACTTTTCCTGATCAAAGTTTGTATCCCGATTCTTCTTGAGTGTGCATGTACAACATGAACATATGTTGGTATGATGGTAGGTTGACTTTCTTCCAGTCTGACCTCAAGGTTTCGGGTTGGGACTTAAATAACAGCAATCATTGTACGAAGCTGCAAACTAGGCAAGAATAGCCCTTTTGACCTTGCTACTTGTTGTGCTTTGACTATTTGATGATATACGCGATCAAACTGAAAACGCGCGACCCCTTATGGGAGATTGACCTACTCTATGGCCACGGTTATGTCTGTGTGTGGGGCCAAACCTCGCTTCAGGGGTATAGCCCCTACTAGGTCATTTTATCCCTACTGGCCTCATTAGTAAATGAAGATCATTAATTGGCCTGAGGTG
>JAKRRZ010000325.1:0-23716 GCA_022627015.2 Podosphaera aphanis | reverse complement strand
CCATTCTCTCTGTACTCGCTGCCATAATTCCCCTACTCCTTTTGGGGGTTCGTGATAGGTCCCAAGTCTTCTCTTCAACTCTTCCCAAAGGTGCTCTATTGGGTTTAGATCTGGGGACTGGGCAGGCAAATCTAAGCATTTAATATCCCTGGACCTAAGAAATGATGTTGTAGCGCGGGCGGTTTGCTTGGGATCATTATCTTGCTGAAAAATTAGCTGGTCTGCAGGAGGCATATCTTGCAGAAGAGACGCTGCCTCCATACAAAGAGTGAGATTCTCCTGTAAAATACTGATATATTGCTGTGCATTCATTTTTCCCACTACTTGCACCATTGCGCCCGGTCCGGACCAGGCCATGCATCCCCAAATCATTATGTTGCCCCCTCCAAACTTGAGCGTTGGGACGATACCTCTCCCGGCAAGTCCGGGTTGGGGTTTTCGCCACGTATAATGTATTCCGTCACTACATATCCGATTGATTTTTGTCTCATCAGACCAAATCACTTTTTTCCAGTCTTCAATGGTCCATTCCTTATGCTTTTGTGCGAAATTTAATCGCGCTTTTCTGTGTCGGCTAGTAAGCGCTGGCTTTTTGACCTTCCGCGCCTTTAAACCAGCCTGTCGTAGGACATTTCGCACAGTTTGAGGGGTTACAGCGATAGAGTGAGCTTCTTTTAGAGCTGCAGCAACTTGTTTTGGGGTTCTATGCGTTTCATTGGTTATGTCGTGGACGATTTGCCGTCTAAGCGGAGGAGTAAGTTTGCTAGGTCGACCACCTTTACTGCCACTACCAATGTTGGAAATAGTCTTCCGGAGTCTGCCAATAACGCATGGAGAACAATCAACTCGAATAGCAACGTCACGGCAAGAATTTCCTTCTTTCAGTAGCTCAACAATTCGTTCTCGTGTGGCTTTAGTCAACCGAGGCATGATGCTACACCAAGACATTCATTACTAACTATGATCCTGCTCAATTTTTCGAAATAAGTACTCACCGAAGTCTTATCTAACTATCTGACAATGAACTGATGGCCAAGTTCGTCTGGATGGTTCCTAATGTTGAGTTTTGTGCGGGGTAAGTTACTAGACAGATACCTGCAAAAAAAATGTCTCCAAAAATTGTGAACTTCATCTAGCCACCATTTTTTTTGTAGAAAATTACACAACTCCAAATCGTGAAATATCAATTATCAGAGATTAATTTATATCTACGTGAATTTTTAAGCTATTTCATTTAGTTGGTAGAGAGTGATGGGCTTTAGAATCAAATTTCGCGATTTTTGGAGACAGTTTTTTTGCATAGTGTAGTGCAATGTCATCACCTTGACTAATTTTAGCAAGAATATCTATCCCTAATTTTAGTGAGAAATAACCTGGATGCACTGAGTAGGACTAGTTCTGGCCGAGTAATCGCGCACTGTTAGAGATGTTTGAGAGTTGCTCATCTATTAGATTCAAATAGTTTGAATAAATAATAACATACTTTCTATGATTAAACTCACTTTCGATTTGATTCTCACAATAACGTAATTGTTTCTCTGCTTATTGTCGCTTGTAGTTGGCGACGACAGACTCTCCAAACCAGTGATGGTGAAAGTGTGACAGATCCAGGGCTTGGACAGATTAAAACGACTAGGTGTCTCTGCTCGATGACCGGCAGTAAATACGCCCTAAATTAGCTCTAAAATATGACCAGGATATAGCCGGGTCTGGACCCCTGTGTATAATAAAAGGCCATTTACATTGTGGACCTCTGAATGAGAGTAGACAACATGGGATGTCTCTCCAGGCGCTCCCTAAAAATAAGTTTCTAAAAACCGATTTCTGATGATGAATTCTACCTTTTTTGATCACCGTATCGTCTCAAATCTCAACTCTGCATGGATGTTTGTCGTATTTCCCTTGCATTTTGCCCTGTAAACACTCCACAAAAAAATAAGTTTTTTAGAAGTAATTTGGGCAAGGGGAGTACCAAAACGTGCACGAGATCATTCTCTATTTGTGAAAGCAAATCTGAGGATCAGAAAATATTGGAGGCTCTGTAATTTACAAAAGAAAAAAGGAGGTTTACGTGATCAAACTCCAAATAATCGATGAAATCTAAAGTTGTAGGCCTTGAAAGAAAATGTATAAACAGCATTCGTTCGGCTAGTCTGGCTCTCGATCGGTAACAAAAGGAATTCTGATATTTGGTATGGCGGGCTACCAAGTATGTTTTTGGCTAATCCATTACCTAAGTTTAAATACCCTCGGACTCGAATTGTAAAGCGCAATATAACACAGTGAGAACGTTGTTTGTGTTGCAGTCACACCTGTAATGGATGAAGGCATTTGGTACTGGGTTATCGTGTAGGAGCTTTATCCTAAGCAGCCGAGAGATTGTTTGGATTCGGTTTGCGCTCGTGAAAAGAAAGCCTTTACAATTGTACGAATTTGCTCGAGTACTGCCCCAATTAAGAACAAGTTCGACTTCACTATCGAGAAGGGCTCTAGCTGTTGGATAGGCCTATATCTATATTCTCTACTACTTTATGGTTATAATCAGGGTTTATAATATGTAATCATTGACTGCCAGATATTTTAACATTCAAATGTTTTTGGTGGGCGGGGATGAATGGGAAGGTTATCGATCGAAGGAGTGGTGATTGTAGAACGCGATTATTTTGGTAAATCTACCACTATATACAGGTGCAAGTTCTGTTTTAGCTGACCTCCTGTCTTGTTGCCGATAGAATTGGTTTGTTGATTTCGAAGCCAATCGCTATCTCAAGTGGAGTGAAGTACGTAGTCATGAGGATATTGGAGCTCGAGTGACGAGGCCTTTGATCTGTTGTTGAATCTCCGGCATTTGAGAGGAATGTGTTTACTAGATGGTGTCAGTATCGCCGAGTTAGGAGCTTTTAAATGACATTATATTTTCCACATCATCAGAATGTGTTGGTAGTGTTCCTTAATAAGTCTCTTTTCTCTCAGTCAAATCCTGACGTGCAATGAATACCTACATATCAATATCACCCACTCCATGAGCCGTCAACCACAACCACAAAAAACATGAATGTTTTGAGTAGGAGTACCGTGCGTGTGATTTATTCTGCGTAGCAACGACGTGCAAAAATTTAACAGGGAAGTAGCCTGTAATTCCAGGAAATCGAGTTTGAACTAATTTAAGACCTGACCTGACCAATCAGAGAGCCTTTGGTGGGTATTTTCGCAGGGGTGAAGTAGAGATACCCAAAAGCTCAAGGAGGGCTATCGGTTCCCTAAATTAATTATATTCGGACAGCAATCATCTCCAGTCTCTAGCCATAAATCCTTAGATCAGGCATCTTGATCCTCTTGGCCCACGGGAGCAATGCAATCAGTGAATATAATTTAAACCTTGACTAACAGTTGCATGAGTCAGTGAAATAAATAACGGTCTCTTCAGGGTCACCTTGGATTTTGTCGCTAGCGATTCCATGTGCAACTCGTCATTCTTCGCTCCATTTCGAATCGGCGCGATCAAGCTTCCCCGCATGAAAGTCTACTCGGCTATCCATATGCTCACATGTATGGTGTCGGAACTTGAAAATCAACAATTTGTTTCAAATATTTCGATAGTTATCACCCATGCATACCCCACATCTTAAGCGAAATGATCTTCATAGGCTTATTTTTAGGGCTAGTCCCATAAAATATCGTGATACGTGTCCATTAATATCGCTATGCATAACTGCGAATGGTCGATTCGGAATCACATGACTATTTTGGGCGACCCAAGAACACGTGTCTCGTTTTTGATTGGTGGATCAGATGTGGCGCAGGTGGCTCGTGCATGTTTCAAATCTTGAGCTCCCACACACATTTTCGGATTTTAAACGTAAATAACTTCATAACCAGTACCTTTCAGATAAAATTCGACTCATAAGTTTATTATTTATGTACTTCTTTATCAACTAATGAGAAGAAATTTGGTTTTAGAGTGCGTTGGCTAAATTCATTTGGGTTTAAGAACTTGGTGTTTATGGAGCCGAAAATTGTTGATTTTCAAGTTCCGACACCATACTAGTACTGAGAAGATTATCCGGTGATAGGAGAGACCAATTTATCATGCCTTTATCTCATTCTTCTCGGGTGCAAGAAATCTGAAAGTATAATTTTATCTTTGAACAAGTACACTCACTCATGAACGAGACTACATGTAGGTACATAAAGCCTCATGGCAAGACTTCACATAACCACAGCACCTTAAATATTCAGAGAAATCAAAATCCAAGAAAGCTTTTCTATGCATGCAGCTTCATTACTTCTCCCTTAGGCTTTAATTTCTATGAACACACATGTTGAACGTGCTGTGGTTGTGCGAGGTCTTGGCCCACTGTGCCAAATCTACCCTGATCATAGTAGGATTTAGGTATGTTTAATAGTTCGTCGGCGATGGGATGTTCTTGACAACGATCAGACGTTGCCTATTACCCGAACAATTGATGTCATGTATCATAGTGGAGTGAGTGAGTGGGTGGGTAGGTGGGACGAAAGGTGCGGGAAAGGATCTGTTTCCGTGCCGGTGTACAAGGCCTGATCATGAACGGCATGCGCCCCCCCATGCCTGCATTAGTGCCTCTGAAATTTTTTGGCAAATCATTTTTGAGAGGACGGATCATTGTTCCGCCAGTAGAGACAAGCCAGACTTTTGCAGGCATGGGGGGGGGGCAAGCCGTACATGATCAGGCTTTGTAATTCTCTGCCAAACGGAAAATTGTTGCGAAGTTTTCTTTGATTCTGTATCAACTGATCAATCCGATAGTCAATCAATCACTGATTGAAAAATTACTCAAGACATACCAGAAACTTGTTCATCGCATCCCTCCCCGGTAGAAGAGGAGGGGAGGGGAAAAATAATAAGCCGACGGCTATCGCAGGAACTGCCGATATAAAAGTTTCGCTTGTGAAACTGAGTTATGCATGCATGTACATTATGACGCCTTAATTATCTCTCTCTTCCATGCCGCTCCAGCGACGAATACACGTAACGTGGATCTTCCCAGATCATCAAGGCTAATTCACTCTTCGGGAGCCGGCTGGATTTCTATTTTGGCTCGGCCATTGGAAAAACTCTAAATGAGAAAATCAACACGACCACGTTGGACATCTCAAGATTCAAAAATGAGCTTAAATTTTTGTCGACGGGGCCACCCCGCCCTGTTAGATCTACACTTACAAAGTTTAGGATGTGGTGTGACCGGTGGAATTCTTCTCAGCTCCCATACCCTGCAGCAATCCAAGACAAGAGAGGAATTCGTTGTCAGAGTTGTTCGAGATTGTCTGAGCTAAAGCGATCCGACAACATTCCACCCCTCCAAATTTGTCGCGCCGGTACCTTGCTGAGTAGGCCTGAAACATCATCTAATTACAGACTTTGCTATGGTGCTGATCTGAACCTTCTTTCAATCATCGAACGAGCCCCAATCATCCCTCGCCGTCTGCCTATTCTGTGATACGCTCTGTTCTCTCCTCTCACCGTGCAGTCATAATTAGAACATCCTTTTCTTCCTCTACAACATCTCCTGGGTAATAGAGTAGTCAAGATTTTGATACGGGCCACAAACACCAGATTGCAATTTTAAGGTGATGATTCAGAGGAACTTGTGTTGTGCCCTTCTTCATTGATCATGGGTCAAGAACAATCTTCTCTAGAAACCATTCAGCGACATGAATATCGACAGTCAGCCCCTAAATCAAACAGTTACCGTAACCATGATGAAAAAAATATATTGGTCAACCCACCAGCTTCGAAAGTTAACCGCAATGAATGCGCAGTGCAAGATATCAGGGAAAGTTGCGGGCCCAGCTCGCTTACAGATACGACAATGAAGGGAACTAAGACCAATACAACACCGGCACTCACGAGCAAAAAGAAGCGATTAACGATCTCGCAACCACAAGGGAAAGCAGGAAGACCAGAAAACTTCCCAAGAGCCTCACTAAAGTCATATTTTAGTAGCTGGTCAGATCATCCGAAACGCTTTTCTTCGAATTCAGCATTCGCTGAAGCCGTGTCACAGACACAGCAAAGGTATGTTTCAATTAATTTACTGTGATGGGAGCTTTTGAATAATGTTTTATTAGTTCTCGAAGTGATACACAGAACCTAGATATCATTCTCGAGTCACCTGGCACGCTATCATCTGAGTTCCACGAGAATGGGTTGAACTCTAACACAAGATCCAGAACAAGAAGTTATATGAGTATGCGTCCGAGCTCGCTTCGACAACCAGCTATTGCCACTCGCGCTGCAGTAGATGTAAGAAAAGATAATGCAGACCATGGTTTACACACCTATCAGCTACCTCAAATTCCCCTTTCAAGTTCTGGCCGTGAACACATCCGAGATGATTCTCAATCGAGTTTTCTCCAATTTCAGAATCACGGATTACAGCCTCAGCGGACTGAAACACCTAGCGACCTTGAACATGGGCATATTGGCGCTTTCAAGCTCGGCACATTGAGGATCACAAATGGCGCAGCAAGTCCTGCTCCTAGTCGAGAGCACGGACAAGAAGATAAGAGAGATCTTCTGTCAAATCAGAAAAGGTGCTTTCAAGAACAACATAACAAAACATTATCAAGTGATATAAGCAAATCGTGGGACGATAGCCGGGAATCATCGTTGCGTCAAATTCAAGGTCGTGAGTCTCAGTCCTCTGGCACGCCTTTACGGCATCCAAACTTTGACTTCGAATCGAGCGATACGCATGAGATAATTATTCCGTCCAAAGTCAAACCGCTACAATTGTTAGAGATTCATGACGATTCTATTCTATCTGAAGAGTTAACTCCTTTTTCGTTCTTTGACTCGCCAATCATTTCACCGACAATGAAGGAAATGAATATTCACATTGCAGTCCGAGATAAGTTATTTGATGAAGAACCATGGACTCCTTCAATTAATACCATCACAAAATCAGTCCATCTTCAAAAGTCTACACTTTCAAAAGCAGATAGTGGATATAGATCGAATGACTCATCCCAATTATCAGAAAATGAATTAATTCCCAAAGTTAAAGAAGCCGAAGGCGCTGGGGCATTAAAAACTCGGGTTATATCTGGTTCATTCTCATTTACGTCCTCAGTAAAATCAAAAGATAACGAGATTATTAAAACAGTCGAAAAGAATTTCGCTTCACCATTCCTGCAAGTGACGAATGAAAAAAATCATAATGACCGTCCTAAACTATCTCATCACGATGTGGGAGAGAAAATGAAAGAACCAGCTCAACAAGATCATGGGGTACCGGACACCTCAGTCTTCCAGATACAATCAGTCAAGCAAACTGATTCTAATCGAGCTTTTGCCCCTACCAATATCTCTTCATTGAAACTGACCAGAAACAATGATTTACAATTTTCTACTGCATCCTATTTGCCAGCTCCTCAATTAGAAAAAGATATTCCCTATACGCCCAGAGAAAGCTCAAAAACCTTTTTTCTTGATACTACCCCACCCCCGTCGTCGAGAATATTTAAGTCAAATAATTCCGAAGCATGTGAGGATGAAAGGAAATTTGTACCTGGGGAGAAAAAAAATGCTAGCTCAAAAGACTCTGGATGTATGGCTACTAGATCGGGAGATGATAAACAGCCTGCTTCACTTATTTCTCTCACCAAAATTTCAACTATGAGTCCAAACCAGAAATCTCCGAAGAAGAAAGTCCATGATAGTTTTCTAGATTCAAAAGTTGTGGATATGCCAAGAACTCCATCGTTAACTAACTCGGTGCATACCTTTACCACAGAAGCAATAGTAACACCTGAGACACACCAGAAAATCCACACAATGCAGCAGGAAAGTTTTGAATTTCTTGACTCAGTTTTTCTGGAAAAAAATGAGCCTTTCGCAATCAATTTAGCTTCTATTCCTCAGTCTGATGTCTTGCGGGCTCAAACACAGCCATTGAAGTCTCATGCAAAGTCATCTTCCCCAACTACACCTACACCACTCACCCTAAGTGAATCTCCAAAATTTTTTGAAAAGTATATAAACACAAATGGAATATCGTCACCTGAAATTTTTAATTCTAATATTGAAGAACTGGACAAGTTAAGATGCCCTCCCGAAATTATTCCATCTGGAAGTCAAACCCCGCCACCTTTAGTACCGCCTCAAAGCAAACGGAGGGTCTCTTACATACCTTCACCATTAAAACCAGAAAAAAATCAATCTCTCTCTGGAATCCGCCAACGTCATAGCTTAAGCGATGGAATTCTGGGTGAAAACTCGGAAAAAACAGCCATTATGAGTAGAGACTCTATCGGCAAAGCTACTCAATTTCAAACTTTGTGTATGCCATATAATCAGAATAAAACTGGAAGGATTCAAGATAAAAATGCGGAAACGCATATGACAAATGAAATATTTCAAAAGGCAGCTTTAACAAGTTCCTCTGTGTCAAACTTAGTTGCTAGTCTACAGGTGAAAGAGAAATCACTGGCCAACAAAACAGATATAACTCTGGAGAGACCAACAGTAAGAAAAATTATTTTATACTCAGAAGATCCTATCAAAGCGGATGATATGCCTTCGACACCAAGAGTGCGATTAAAAACCAAGGAATCGATTTCTGTCAAAAAATCATCAAAAAATCCAGATTTGTCGATTGATGTTCAAAAAGCTTCATTCAGAACTCAGTGCTGCTCAATACAAGTACTTAATACACATCAAAATTTCGCTGAATCTTCCGCTCGATCTACGACTTCAAAGTCAATGGATGAACCTGAGTCAAAGCCTCATCACATACAAGAAAATAATGATCAAGGCAAAAATCGAGAATTACCACAACGTTCAGTCTCTACTTCGAGAGCTTTCCACGAAAAAGTATTACCCGCTAACGAAGACACATCTGGAAATTTACCTAGTGCTCGAACGCTTTCAACGCCTGTCCGATATCGAAGACCACCCCTAACACCTCCGCCTTCATCATCTTTAAAAATTTCCAGATTATTTTCAGCTCGCAATGTAGAGCAACAGAGCCTAGAGAAGACATACGAGACTCCTACTCCAGCCTCCGCATCCAACTATAATCTAAACTCAAATAATTTTCCAGCACCCGTGGCACAGAAGAAAACGGCACCTGTGGTGATAGTACCGGCTAAAAGTTCGAATCCACTACGCCGAAGTAAAGCCTCATATCCTCCTCAAGCTCACGCCAATCGTCACTCTCAAATGATGTTTAATCGAACTTCTCCGCCACCAATCCCGAAGATTGCAGACTTTTACTCGCAAATTGAGAACACGCAAAAACAAATGGAAAAAATTCAAATGCCACAGATTCAGAGTCAGCACTCTCCGTCCCTTACATTAAAGCTAAAAGAAAAAAAAGAGGTCTTTTTACCAAAGACTCTCCAGAAAAGTCTTAGTTCAAACTCGGCTAAGACATCAAGAGTAAATAATCAGCGTGTTCTAAATGGGGAAGTAATCGATCGTCCAAGAAATCTGATAGCACAGCAACAACTGCAGCAACAGCCTCTAAACCCAACAACTTCTGTAAACAGTCGATCTTCAAGTGGTAGCCAATCTATTAAATCTGGCATGTCAAGTATATCTGGGCTCGGGGCTCAATTTACGCATCACTTTCTCGCCAAATCCGGGGATCAAAGGACCCATGCCCTTGAGTCAGTGTCGCTGGACTCGAATATTTCTTCCGAGGCCAACGCTGATAAAAATCAGCAAAATGATATGGAGCACACAGACAGAAAATCGCTGTACGTAAAAGCCCCTCAGGATAGCAGCACCTCTAAAATAAGCGGCGCGAATTACCCTGTACCTAGCTCTGGAATAGTTAGGAAATCAAAGCCCCAGAATTTGATTCTACAATCAAAACTAAGAAGTATTGAAACGCAACAAAATATCAGCCATCAGCCAACTCTTAGACCAAAATTTTTGCACCAAAATTCAATCGACTCACTACCATCACAGAGAGGGTTTAATTCTAAAGTTCATGCCTCAGAACCGAGTCCCCAAGAAGTGCCTTGCACTCCGATCCTCTCCAGCTCACCTCATTCAAGCTCAGAACTGAGACCAGGAGAAAACACTGATTTTTCACCTATAATTTCTCCTCGACCGGAAGTTAAATCAGAGGGTCATTGGTGCGCAGTTAAGGAGTCTAAAATTTTGAAGTTGATTAATTTAGAGACCGCCTCTGCCTCACTAAAACCTGATAGTGTTGTTACTTCAATTCCGACCCTTCAGGTTTCATCAGCTGAAAAAAGTGTTAGCTTAAATTCATTGAATTCTCCACGTCTTGAGCTTAGTGGAATAGATACTGACCTGGAACAAAAAGCGATATGTAAGGCAGCTGTAAAAAATGCAGCACAGCGCACGCCAATACCCATCAAGACGTTTTCATCTATCGATACCTTACCATCTCAAAGAAATAGATTAAGATATACAAGTATCGATATGCCTGCTCAAAAATTATCGTCAGAAAACCAAGAAGTGAATCATGGCGCAATTGAAGCACCAACACGCTCTCATACTCCGAAAGAAAGTGAAATAATTGAACCGCATAGCCTTGCCACGATCGCCCCTGATTATAGCTTCCCGGGTCAGATTCGAGCTCCAGGAAATCAATCATTTCAGGGGTCTAGCCCTCGATCTCCTAATAATTTCCCTTCAATCCCGAAGAGCATAAATACTTACTATCAACCCCAAGCACTCCAGCCATCGGACCTTTACCCTCAATCTCAAAGTCAGACTCATATTTTATACCATAGTGGTACAGGGAAGACCTCACGATCACCCTCGATCCCAATAAGCACTGCCACGAGTTTCATGACTTGTCCAGAAGATAGAGAAATAGTTGTTCTAGCAGCCGGATGGAGATGAATCACTTGATTCAATCGGGATTCATTAATCAACGTCGACCATTTTAAACGCGATATGGATCACAAGCAACGCGCGAAGGTATTAATGAAGAGAATCTATCTGCCTTCAATGATAGATTACGCGATCTATCTAGCGCCCTCTAATATTTTTTAATAACAGACAAAAAAAGATGTTGTCATATTTTCTTTATATTAAACTTCATTTGATGATGTATGAGGAACGATACCTTCGTTTTATGTTTATATGAATTTCCTTGAGTGTTGGATAGATGGTGCCGACGGTATTTCAGGCAGAATTATGGCTTACGGTTTACCCTTCGTTTGAAGCAGTATACCCCTCCTTTTTTATTACAATTTGGATCGCATTTGATGGAAAACGAAAAGCAATGGAGTTAAGGTGCTAATCTAAGATAATCTCGGTGAAGTTTGGAGCCACGGCTTAAGACTAGCAGCGCATGTATTTGAGACTTTAAATAAACTAGCTTCAAAACAAGAACCTTGTGCCAAGTTTAATATTTCCGTCTTGTGTTTTTGTTTTTAATCTATGTCTAACTCTTTCACGAGAATTTTGAGCCTCAGATACGCCCCAATCCGACTCTTGCATTGAAATAGTAAACAATGGTATCCTTCAGACGCATTCCATATCATCTAATCAATATGTCAGCTCTGGATAGAGCATAGCCGGATGTTATCGTAGCATGGTACGTGGTAGTCGCTGGGACTCGCCCGCTCCACAACATAGTGCCATACAGTAGGTACATGTAACTCGTTCCCGAAGTGGCGCAGAGACGGGTGCGATATTCGAATTTCCCGGGAAATCTCGGCCAGTAACGCTCATGGCAGCCAGCTAGTCTGCAGCACAAGGTCAAGGAGGAGACCCGCCTACGGAGTGCGCCAGTGGGACCAAGACACCAGCACAGACGGACGGGCGGATGGGATCCTGATATGCAATCAACTGACTGATCGGAGATTTCGGGGGCGGGCGTTTGAGCGGCAGTGTTTACGACGCCTCACGTCTGTGGACGGTACATGAACCTGTTATGGCGCCGGGGTAGTGTTGACTGTCATGGCGGGCGAAGACATGCAAATCATTAGATTTAGGGGGCTGGATGCATGTGGAATCAGATGAACGTTATCTGTGGATTTCGTCTGATCGTCGTTCGGCCGTTGTTTCATACTCATGAAACGCCCTACGGAGGATCTCCCTGAGCGTACCTTGGCTAGAATAATACACGTGTCCTTCTTGCGCGACTTGTTCCGAAGCGCACGATCAAAGCGTGTTATCTGGGTAGAACCGTCAGAGCAAATACAGCTGTTTCCAGTGCCTAGCTATTATATGAAGATCGATTTGTGCCTATAAGAAAGCATAGTTACAGGTCCTATTAGTCAGCCTACTTGTTCATAGCGAGAGAGGCCCAAGACAATCTAGAATTACTATTGTAACATTATTCAGTTTGAAGGTAATAAATATAATTATTTACATGTACGTGGATAGATCTGTTTTCATGTACAGTTCTGTACAGCAGCGTCTGAGCTTCACTTTGTCTTTGACATAGCGGCATGACAAGGAGGTGTCTTTAGTAACACAATTAATTAACGCTCGCTAGATTTAGAGGCTATTTCGGCTTGCTTGACTTCAGAATTGACTTTAATAGATGTACACGTAAATTCAAATCCCGTTAATATAGACTTGCAAGCCCGAACGATAATTGTGTGTACTAATCAGAATACATGCACATGTACCTCTCTGGTATACCTACAAGCTAGTCCGAAGAATTATTGTAAATTGTAACTTGATAATCAACAGTTATGGCTTACAAGACTTATTACGGCTGGGTAATCTCAGGGCCGTACTAAGAAAAATTTAAAGACATCTATCGGAACGGAACAATATGCTCCCTATGGTCCCGCAAACTACAAAATTGAAACGCTTAGCTATTTTGGATCTAGTGTAAAAAAATTAGTATATATTCGCAACTTCATTCGCCCTCGATCGATATCATTCACAGCTTACACATTTCCTTTCATGTGTAATGTCGTCCTTTACTGTCGGAATCATCGGGATGGGCGACATGGGAAGGATGTACGCCCAGCGACTCAGTGCTTCAGGATGGAGGTATGTCTCACCTCTAGGTCAACATATACTTAATCATCGGACCGTAAGTCAACTTTTTTATCTCTTTCGCCTTTAAAATGATGACTTGAGTGCATTTGGCTCGAGTATTGTCTCTCATCACCCTGAGTACTATTCTAGTGGCAGGGTGATGTTTGACTTTCAATGATGAAAAATCTCAGCTACCTTATTTTTCAACGTCTGAAAAAAACCAAAAACTTAGTGTTACGATAACTTCTCAAGGACTGTCCTAAGCATTGACTAACTCATCTTCAGATGCCATAACCCAATCATCTGCCAAAATGAAACTAATGAAGCTACCCTAGGATCAATGCCTGTGACAGGGAAGAGAATTATGAAAGGCTGCTGGAGGCATATGCAGATAATGTACAAATTTGCCCCAAAACGTGGCAATACACATCTGAGATAGTCGTAGGCAAAAATAAAAGTTTTCCGCAACGGACATTACGTGTCTCGAGCCAGTGATTATATAATTTATAGCGTTGAAGCAGCATCAATTGACTCAATTGTTTCCCAATACGGTCCCTGTATGTTAATAGTAAAACTTTTATTGTCCGGATTTTGATTCCGAGATAGCCACAAAACTTGGTGCCATTGTCGGTGGTCAAACTTCTTGCAAGGCTCCCGAGATAGAGGCTTTCGAGAGGCATCTACCTGAGGATGTGGACATCGTTTCCTGTCACTCTTTACACGGCCCTAAGATTGACCCAAAAGGACAGCCTCTTGTAAGTAGAACACATCCATAAACTGAACGAACTATGACTCGAAGCTAATCGAAGCACTCCAGGTCCTTATAAAGCATCGCGCATCACAGGAGAATTTTGACCAAGTCGAGCGAGTATTGTCATGTCTCAAGTCAACCCATGTATATCTCTCGGCCGCAGAACACGACCGTATAACAGCGGATACTCAAGCTGTGACGCACGCCGCCTTTCTAAGTATGGGTAAAGCGTGGCACGCAAACGAGCAGTTCCCGTGGGAAACAGCCCGCTACGTTGGGGGCATAGAAAACGTTAAGATCAACCTAACTCTTCGAATATATTCACAAAAATGGCATGTCTACGCCGGGCTGGCGATTCTGAATCCTTATGCAAAAGAACAGATTCGCCAATATGCACAATCAGTTACAAGCTTATTTAAGTTGATGCTTGGTGGACATCGAAAGGAACTTGAAGAGCGTATCAAAAGTGCTGGATCGTTCGTGTTTGGCGGCCAAAAGTGGGAGGGGGAACCTCTGATCGATGATGACGTTCTCAACCGCTTCTCTCTTGGAAAGAAAGCTGAAACCCCTTTACCAAATAATCATCTAAGTCTCCTCGCCATGGTTGACTGCTGGTCACAACTGAAAATTGTACCATATGATCACATGATCTGCTCGACTCCTTTATTTCGCCTTTGGCTTGGGGTAACCGAGTGTCTTTTTCGCAAACCAGAGTTGCTTGACGAAGTCCTCCGAATAGCGATCGATGATAATACTTTCAGATCTGATGACTTGGAGTTCACATTTGCGGCTCGAGGGTGGAGCGAGTGCGTTAGATTTGGTGATTTCGCTAGTTACCGGGATAGATTTGAGAGTACACAAAAGTTCTTTGAGGATAGATATGAGGATGCCACTCGAGTCGGCAATGAAATGATGAAGACTATACTAGCAAACTCTAAGAAATAATAATTTGTGGTAAAACAACGTTTAAAGTATAGCATTAGGATCCGAAATTCAATGAAATAAGTAATATCGAAACCTAGAGCTGTGCGGAACTACCTTCATCATACATCAACATTGAACGATAAACCGGTGGGTTTAATCTCTTGCAGCATAATTTATTTGACGGGCTGACAAGTTATTGTGCTGGATTATCAACCACATAGGTTTATTTCTAAAAACATTGGAGACGTATTTGACGCGATTCAACAGAATTAGTCAAGGCGGCTGTGACACGACAGATGTGCAATACCAACATAATTGAGTACAAATCCGCTTTAGATTGAAAAAAAAGTCAACCACTGTTAGATCTTGTGGTCAAATTAGTACATCTCTCTAGTTTAAAACTTTTAATGTGAAAATTTAGGAGTTAAAGGCATCAGAAATCACGGGGCTTCAATCCTAGAGCCAAGTAGATTCAATAGGTCTTGGATTTCCATAAGACCAGAGAACATATAAATAGATACAAAGCCCAAACAAGACTCCCAGGTCCCTTTAACGGTAAGATTTCTGGTATCTGGCTCTCGCACCGGGTCCTGTAGATCCCATTAGTCTCTTTGTAGATAAGTTCCAGCCAACTGCACATACCACCAAACTTCTTAGGCTCGCATCGTCTGTTATCTGCCACTAATAATGTACGGTCATATTGAACTAGGGCTCGCTTGAGCTCATTTTTTGAATGTTCATCGACGTATTTCTGGTAGTAGGCTACAATCGACTTGGAAATCGCCTGTCGGATAGCATACACCTGTGAGACGTGACCACCGCCAGTGACCCGCACGCGAATGTCGACGTTGGCGAATTTGTCGAGCCCAACGATCAGGATCGGCTCGTATACTTTGAATCTCAAGATCTCGGGCTGGACCAAGTTGAGGGGTTTGCCGTTGACCTTCACAAGTCCTTTACCGGCCTGCATCTCGTTAGGATCGCGAGCCGCGTCGGACGATGCCACCCACCTTGCAATGCGCGACCGCGGTCGCCGTCTTCTTCTTGCCGAAGCACTGCACGCTCTGTGATGGAGAGGCCATGGTTGCAGACGGGCGGAATGATGTCGTTGTTCGTGAGGGATGGGACTGGTGTCGGGTACTCGAGGGCTGTATTTTGATGGTGCAAATATGGTCCTTTCGCTTAGTTTGTGGGCGGCTCGGCTGCCGCGCGCCGCCAATTTCCACCAATCAACGCACGAGCACTGCTCTTAGCTGCCCTGATGGCCCCCATCAGGGTCTGCACATTCACATACACCTCCCCCTTCATCCAGTCATGTCGCGAAAGGGAGTCGGTCTCGGGGCTTTCGATCGGTCGCGAATCTCGTCGGCTCAGTATGTGTCGCATGGAAATAGCTTGCGCACTTCGCACTCGGCATCCCTTGCGACACAGCTCTCGGTCTTTCGGTCCCTCCTGCAACATTTTGCGCAAACCCATGCGAAAGAGATTCGTTCGAATCCTAACTTTCGAGCGGAATTTTCTCGGATGTGCTCGGCGCTTGGAATCGATCCTTTGCTCAGTAGTTTCGGTGCGGGCACCAAAGACAAGGGGGGAAGTTTCTGGGCGCAGCTCCTTGGAGGCAGTGTCCACGATTTCTACTTTGAACTTGCAGTGCGAGTTGTCGAAGTTTGTAGTGCTACAAGGGAAGAAAATGGAGGGTTAATCGGAGTCAAAGAGGTTCTTGAGCGCATCATGAGCTCGAGAATGGAGGGGCAGACGGAAATTACCGAGTAAAACAGTGCGTGGAATTCTATTTACAATGCTAACTATCTCTAGAGATGATATCCTCCGTGCCGTGGAAACCCTTAAACCACTTGGAACGTCATATTCGACCCTCGCCGTCGGTCAAAAGACTTTTATCCGCTCTGTGCCAAGAGAACTCAACACTGATCAAAGTGCGGTACTCGAAGTAGCACAGCTTCTAGGCTATGTAAGTATTTCAATGCTAATGGTTAATCTTCGGTGGCCGAGAGCTCGCGCAAAGACTTCAATTGAAGATCTTACCTCACGAGGCATGCTGTGGGTGGACAAGCAGTGCGCAGAATGGGAATACTGGTGCCCAGGATCAATGCTTCAAAGTGAAGAAGAGTAATTTCTTGAGCCAACCGTGTTTTGAATCTCTCATCTATGGCGATATCTGTTATCGAGTATGATCTCTAGTGCCGGTTAATTTGGCTTCTACAAGAGCACACAATACGCACCTAATCCAGGACAAACGCTTGTGTGGTACTCCTTGCTTCACGTGCACATGCAGCTCGGAAGCTTGAACAAGAGGTCGGCGATGATCGGCGCTGCTCCAAGTCCAAGGCAGCTAAGGCGCAATTATCGTTATCCCATCCTCTGTGATTTCATCTATGAATCTATTCAGGCCTCGTAAAAACCGATAAGAGATCCACCAAACGATAAATGTTATCACAGCAAAGAGAGAAAACACTATTGTGATGATGACGCCGGTACGGATGTACATGAACGTCTGCGATGCGCCAGATATCACCTGTAAGGGATATGGTGACCAAAGCAAGATAGATCGTGTGCCTCGGACGGGCTGGCAATGAAGTTTGAATGTCACAAACGTGACTATGTGGCGTGCTTGTAATGAAACAATAGCGAAATGACAGGAAAGATGTCTTGAAGTGAAATGCAGTTATTCAAAAGATTCTGCTTTGTCTCTCTAATCTTAAGTGATTTTTAGCGTGCGGGATCTCAGGTGATGCGAGTGAAAAGATGAATTTATATTCCACCATGAGAGTCACAAGTACTGTCCGCAGTGAATATTAACATCGTAATCAGTTTAGCGCGTGCGAACGGTGCGATAACACATAAAGGCTGACGAGATGGGGCTAAGCGCCATGATGGCGACAGATCTCAAGCGAGTTCTGATGGTGTCGATTGATCCAGCTGAGAGAAAGATGTCAAACGACCACTGATGTAACTAGGTACAAAATTTGCGTCATGTAACTGCGCTTGAGAAATGGTTCCGCTCGATATAGCGTGTATAGTTCCTCGACGCTCCTGGACATTTCTCAGATAGATCTCCCAGAGCAATCCGTCAATTACGCTGTTCCGGATCCGACAAGAACCCGTTGGCAATGATGCAGTTAAAGGTCTGACACAGCCTGAGTTGTCTCTCGCCCTGCACAGCGTCGGTCACGCTGAGCGTTGAAGAGCTTTGGATACACACTTGACCGGCTCAGACCGGTGTGGGATGATAGGTATGGCGGCGGAACCTGCACCTCAACAACGATTCACGGCTCCATAAACTCTAAGTTTCTAAACCCACATGAATTTAACGAACGCCCTCTAAAATTAAACTACTTTTCCTTCGTCGATAGACAAGTGTATGAAGAACAGTCTTATGAATCGAATTTTATCTGAACGGCACTGGTTGCGAAGGTATTTACGTTTTAAAATCTGATCATTTGCGTGGGAGCTCAAGACTTGAGATGTGCTCGAGCGAGCCACCTGCGCCACACCTAGTCGGCCAATTAGAATCGATACACGTGACCTCCCGTCGGCCAGAGAAGTCATGGACCACCTGAAGTTTGACAGGGCGATATCAGTGTTCGTGTATTACGGTATTTTATGGGGTTGGCTCTAAAATATGCCTGTAACAATACTTTGTTGTTATGAGCAAATATAGAATTGTGAATAAGCTAGGGATAACAGAGAAGTGCAGAAGATGATGCTCAGAGACTGAGGATATGAATAACGTAAGAGTCCAGCTAAATCGCAGTTCGCAAAGCTAATTGGATTCACCGCATCGGAAACAGACCAAGTTGCATAGACTATTACTTTTTGAGCCGCGGGGCCAGGGCTCAAAGCTTTTTTAAAATACATGTACAGTAAAAACTGGTTAGCGCTATAATGCGTAATGCAAAAAAATCTATCGGGTTATCAAGTTTATTAGGTCACAGAGTTACAGTTTTTATCACGTGAACCAATCTGTGATTGACCTTTGCTGCTTACTATCCTGTATCCTGCGCTTGTAAATTTCTTCACGATCATCCAAATGTGTAATTAAACAGTTATCTCCTCGCTGCTCTTCATAGAGGCAGAGAGTATTCAAAGTCTCCAGAGCCTGCTTATCAGTGATACTAGGTAGTATCTCCTCTTCCTCAGCGCTCTCGTATATGATCGGTGGATCGAATAATTCAACTATCTGCTCCTCAGGGTCTTCGTGGTTAAGAACGTCTTCTACTACTTCAGCATCACTGTTCAGCAAACTGTCAATAGTCATTGCGTGCTGGATGCGTCCTTCTTGCTCAAGCTGAGCTACAAGCCGAAGAACTCGAGCTTCTTCAGCAGCTTGAAGGTCAAAAGTAGGCTGGTGTTCAATGGGCAAAATTTTAGTCATGCTCCAACAGTTCTTGATTGTCAATTCAGTGACTGAATTGCAAGCCTGAATTGACCAGCGAATAGCCTTGAGTACATGCACTGTTTGGAGAAGATTACGCTCACTCTTGTACTCGTCCAGCATGAATTCGAGCCATCCCTTTCGATACGAGGCTTTAAATGCTCGAATTATGCCTTGATCCAGCGGCTGGGTTCTCGAGGTCGAATTGGGCGGCAGCCAACATACTGTCACGTTATGCGAAAGGGACTGCTGGATTTTTTGATACGCGGAGACATGGGCACTGAAATTATCCATGATTAACAGAAATTTTCTGTCACCACAAATCCTGTGTGCAAAGTATTCAAGCTATTTAACCATCAATTCTGCTGTCATCCAGGCTTTGCCGTTGTTCTTCCATACGCAGTTAAAGGCTTCAATATTGATGCCTGCGGAACCAAAACAGCGTGGGTTAGCACTTGTACCTATGAGCCAGATAGGTACCTTGTCCCTTCCGCTAGCGTTGCAGTAGAAGTGTGCTGTTACTCTAGCCTTATTTTTTTCGAGCCTGTTACCGAAGTCGTAGAGAGGCCTCTTTCTGGTTTCATTTTCCAGATAAGACCAGATTCATCACAGTTGTAAATATCGTCTGGGTGGTATTCCGTTGCCAATTCTTGAACTTGGGCAAGTTGCTGAGCAACAACCGCTTCGTTCATGCTGCCATCTTCGCCATGTCGAGGCCGTGATTTGATTCCATGTCTCTTCTTGAGGCTCCCGAGCCAGCCGTTACTGAAAGCTGGTACCTCCATGCCCTGATAGCAGGGGAGGCGGTTCCAAAAACGGATGGCGTGCTGTCTAATGAGATGGCCAGTTATTGGAATAGATTTTTCCTTTTCTTTTTGCCACCGCGCCAAAGCTTCATCCAATTCAGGTCATTTTGGCGGACGCTCACGCTGTTGAGAGGAGAAGGCCACCGTTGTGTCATTGTCGAGGTGATTATATTCACTGGACAAAGACTCAGATATTGAAGCCTGAGTTATCGTTCGTTGGAACTCTTCTTCAAACCACGCCTTCAGCTGGTGTTGGGTAAGCCGTGGATGTTGTGCCACGTATACTCGAAAACCACGTCTTTGAGAATTTGATATCCCATATTGTTTAGACATTGTGAGCTTAAATATATACTTTACTGAGGTTAGATTTTGTTGATATATCCTTTAAAATTGTAATACATTGTGACTTGCTTTGGAGTCAAAGACCTGAAGTTCCTGATGATTAAAGATAGATGAAATATCATGTGTGACAAACCTGTAACAGATGAGTACGGCGTTGACTGAGCATACAAATAAATAAAATTACCTGATTGCTAGGGCGTTGCTAGCCAAATTACAATACATGTACATTACCGGCGTCCATTCTACTAATAACAGTATTTATTTGCAATTTAAACCCTGTATACTACGTATATGGGTATATTCCTGATGTGAAAATCCACCTCTATAGCCCAATAATTTCCTATTTTCAACTGATATCGGGAGTTGAGAGGTTCACTGCAAAATTTGTAAGATTGAGGAAGTGACATAGCCTTAACCAGGATATTGCCTTATAGGAGATAGCGTTAACGGGTTTTTACTGTACATGTAGTAATTAAAAATCGCATTATACTACGTTTCATTCATTCCTGATTCTAAAAGATGATAAATGATACAAAATGATGCTAAATTGATTTAGTAACAGTAACTTCTCTACCATCGTCACTAATCGTAGTCTCATCTTGTACTTCATCGTCTGCCCCCATTGCACAAAGAGTAGCAGTGATAACATCTGGCTCATCAAAATGCCCATCTCTCCATATTATGGAAAGAGCCATTGCAGATGATCGTTCACTCGTTGTTTCAGGTTCATAAATCTCTCCACATGCCTCTAATCTAACAATACCAGGAGCTGTGGTTGAACGAGATACTCTTCTATAAAGAGGTGCTCTTGACGCTACATGGAACGTCTCATCTTCAAATTCTCTCTTCCTTTTTTGGGCTCTAGTTGGTATTGTGGAAAGACTAGTAGAAACTACAAGCGGAGAAAATGAGGTATTAATTGTGGAATTATCTCGACGTTGAGGGCCTTGGCCACGCCTTCTTCCTCGAAAAGCCTCACTGCGCTCCTCCTGGATTATGTGCTCAAATTCGGAAGGGTTACTTCGAGTAGAAGACTCTGCTTCTCTTGAAACCCCTCCTAACGCGCCACGTGGCTGACCTCTGGTGGATATTATCTCGGGATCTAAAAAATCAATACCCATGTTGATATTTTGGGCTACATTCCGTTTGAACCACCAGTGTGGGTGCAGATCAGTCTTATCTAGCTGGCGCTTTTCTTGTAGATACTTCAAAATTTCATGAAGCAGGGTAATCCATATGCAACACGCATTACACATAAACAAGGCGGGACTTGCTCTGTAACAAGTGGCATCTTCCGGATCTCAAGGAAGAGCTTCTGTAGAGCATAATTGTGGATACGTCCGATTAAATTTGACAATATTGGATGGCTTGTATTATGTCTAGGTTTCTGCTGATCATGAGCCTCTGTATCAGCAATAGACGATTTCTGCGCAGCCCAGAAGAGAAGAAGCTTGTCGTAAACACCTTTCAAGTCGTAGGTAGAGCGACGAAGGTAGTCCTTTAAGTTACTATGGCATCCTTCAACAGTAGAGGTAACAGTGTAACCAAAATGAAGCTACTTATCTACCCAAAACCTGACGATCTTTTGCTTCTATACCAGCCAGGTTCGCTCTACATAAATATAAGCATCCTTGGGTGCCATGGCCATGGCCTTGAGCTTAGCAACTTCTTGCTCGTAGATTTCTTCCGAGGTAGCAGCAAAAACAGCATTCCATTGCTCAAGGAATTCAACAAAATCAGGACTCCTTACGTAGGAATCACCTTTATAGTTGGTTTCGGAAAATGCTTCTTTGATTTTGCAAGAAAATTCATGTTGGCACGCCACCGACAAAGCAGTTGCGGTGTATCTGAGAAATGAACTTCTAAAGACTTCATCAAAGCAAGTTCTCTGTCTGTGAGGATAGATAAAGGTGCCCTGATAGCATCTAATGTCATAATCTGCCTCAGTTGCTGAAGGACCAAACTGGATGACCTTATTTCCACCTGTAGCTCCACAAATGTTCTTGAGTGGCATTTTAAAACGATTTTTCTTATACGTCCAATCCATTAGAAGCGCGTCGGGATGATTCTTCCATAGTTGGATAGCCTGAGGATGGAGATACATGAGCTTCGAGAGAATATTACCATCTTTTGTTTCAAATCTTGGATTGTATCCGTTATCTTGGAGCTCCTTCAGTAACCTTTGCATCGGAGTCATTCCACCAAGTTGTTTTTGTCTCTCCTTTGGAATAATATTGCTGATATCTTTTCCTTTAAGATTGAATCCTCTCTTTCTCTGAAGGCGCTAATTAATTGAGAAATAGACAGGCCAGATTTTGCGGCATTAAGGATTTCCGCACGCAAAGTATTTTGTAAGGCCGCAATTCGATGAGCTGGATGGGCTATACTTGTGCTATTCCGGCCGTGATCATGTGAGTTCTTAGGTATGATCACCCATTTCTTACTTTCGTTGAGCTTTATAGTTATTTTGTACTGACATCCACACTTCTTGCTCCCAGTTCCATCTCTCTGTTTCGATTTTGACGTAATTTTTGGTTTGTTTTGATAGATTTTCGGTCCTTTGTCGCAGTTGTAACAGGAGAAAATAATATCGCCTGTAAATTTGCTCTTATTCTTGTATAAGCTGGAAAAAGTATATCCGCTTGTACTGGCTTGCCTCTGCGCCCACCCAAACGCCTCTGCTTCTGAATTGAATAAGGGGCTATCAGGCAAGGGAACGCATTCTTCATTGGGGAAATCGAGCAATAAAGATTCCTCCATAGTGAATTGTTAAATCTGAGTAGGTAGGCCAGCAGCATGTCTGTACAGATTGGGATGATAGGAAACTCTAAATATGGTTGAATTTGGTTGAATAGACAAATCTGAAGGCTAAATTCGAAAGCTATAAAGCAGTTTGGTATGCCGACTTGGAGAGCGATGACTTGGTCTGTCAAAAATGGAGTTCTGAAATTGTTAATTGTTTGGATATGTTTGTTTATTTACATTTTGCGCCAAATGGAAGCTATGCTTGCTGACTTGCCTGAGGTGCCCAAGGATAGTTCAATAATGTTGGTGATGTCGTCATAGTAAGAGCTTGGCATGGCAGAAAGCCAAATTAGGCTTAGCAAACTGCGATTTAGCTAGACCCTAACTTTATTAGTGTAATCAATGATGCTCTAGAGGTAGACACGACTAATACATATACAGGAGGGCACGGTTAAGTTAGCAAATCGAATTATCGACATGGGTTGTCCGACAGGGGTATCTTTTGCCAAAATGAGTAGGCGGTAAAGCCACGGTAAAATTCTTTTTGCATGGTATCCCAGTCCTCTTACATAATCTTTTTGGCAAGTCCCATCTTAGCAAGGTAATTGCTATTGTGCGACCCTTGCAAATTACTAATGTGCGTCCCATGTCGAAATAAACAAGAAATTTCCTAACTAGGTAGTCAAATCGCACTAGCACAGCACGATTTTATCCTCGACCTGCAATTATTATAAAATCGCGTGTCCTAATCAAATTTTGATTTAATAACAGGAGCAGGGGCTATTCAC
>JAKRRZ010000324.1:0-23750 GCA_022627015.2 Podosphaera aphanis | reverse complement strand
CCATTGAGGGCATGTCATTACCATATGTCGAATGTTTTGTGTCGGGTATCCACACTGGCATATGGGGCTTTCCACTCCGGGGATCTTTCTTCGATACAGATAAGCGTTGAGTCCGATGTGCTCGCTTTTTATCTGAGTAGCGATGCTGCTCTGGGCCCTGCTAAGGTTGTGGTGTATGGAGGAGGGTGAACCTTTGTAGCTTAATTTTTTCTTGCCAGTTTTGGTCGGTGACTATGTTTGCCGCTCTCTAGGATTCTGGATCTGCCGGTGAAAAATTACAAGACTTATTGGTTCTAAATTTAGGGTGATCACGATAGTCAAGTCAGCCTCCAATATGAATAATTCCGCATTACATGTATTTGAATAGGTGCACTCGAGTATTCATATAGACAGATAGGTTCGACTGCACTAGATAAATCACAGTATTACCTTTAGAGGTCTACGGGCACCATACCTTCATTTGTCGCCAAATCATCTTCAGGTTCGGGTCAGATGGTGGTGTGGTACACCGTCCGGGCCATTCTCCCAAGTAGAGTCTGGGTAGCCAAGGCACATGCCCCACTTGAGACAGGAGAAAGCTGGTTCGAATCCAGCAAGACCCCCACACCACATTTCTCGCCTGGTCATGTATGTGACGATGTTGAAGGCACACGGGACAGCCGTGGGTGGCTGAAATGCGTTCCTACGGTAGACATATACGGTTGAGGGTAGAAAGGGCTGTAAGGCACCTGACTTCGAGTTATGTCTTCAAATGATGTTCGGTGTGAGTGCCCCCTATGTCATGTTGAAACATCGCTCTATGTACCGCACCAGGGTCATTCGTGTCATAGCCTGAAGGCTGCATACACAAGAATGATTTAAAAAAATAAAAAAAATAAAAAAATAAAAACTTCAGGTTCGAACAAACCTCTTTCTCGCAGCTATCAATGATCAGAAAGGCTCATGTTTCTATTGAACTTTCTAGACCGCTCAATTGCAAAAAATGCAAACGAACCTGAGCAGAATTCTAAGGATAGTGACTCAATTTAATTGGCATATGTCACGGTTTGAGTATTGATGCATGGGCTATCATATAGGCAAAGGTAGTGTTTGACTTGTATTTTATCCAAGTTTCTTGTTTCGTTCTGTGATCAGGCTACTGTCTTTCGAGGTGTTTGGTTTTGTATCACAATAGTGTTTCAGAGTACGTGGCTTGGTGTGAAATGAGTTGGTTATTTAAGAGTGTTTCACTCGGATCTGAAAAGGGAACATCATCTTGAAGGACGTCGTAATTGATTCTGGTATAGATGACTAATTGTGAAGGATATTAACGGAAAACGTGGAGATCCTATTGATATAAACTCTTGGGATGTATCTTATTGGAGAAGATAGTGTTTCTGTACCAAAATATCAGAAAAATATCATAACCATATACAAAACATCTTTATATATTGAATATATTCTTTCGTTATATGTTTCTATCAATTATATATAACTAAGTTTGATAGTTAGTTTATAATTATCTCTGTGTATATAATTATGATCTATGAGCTACTTATATACTTTTTACATCGCTTCTAGAATGTTCTGGTTGTTTCTGAACTAACCGTGTACTTAGTAATTACAGGGGCGTGTAACTAAGGTTACGCGCTAAGAGTCCAACATGAATGTAAACACCCTAGTCTTTTCACCCATGTAGTTGTAAGATAGTCACATGATGGGAAATCCGTATCAAGCTACTGACTACGATAATCATCGCAGGCTACAGGATCATAACAGGCTTGCAAGCCATCACAGCATGATTGGTAAGGCAGTAAAAGCTAGAGCAAGCTGAAATAGTTAGGTATGAAAGATAGAACATTTTGTGGTATTTTAGGCGTTGGCTATTAACTGTCCGTCTTTACACTTTACAATCCCGATTACAAAATTTAAGATAAATAGATTCAACAAGCAATTTTATCCTCTTTAGAGTGCTAGTAGTGTGTAAAAGATTTAAATCAAAGACACTGGAAAAAGCAAAATTCAGAATCAAATGGGAAACAATGGAAAAAGGAAGAAGTATCTATCGTCCAAACAAAGGTCTTTCCAGATGATTAAACTGGCCCAATAAAATCCAGGGTCAATGTAAGATTGAAAGAGTCTCCAGATGAGCGACCATAAATTCCACAAGAACGATAATTAAATGAAGATTCAGTGTCGAAAATTTTTGACCTTACTTCATCTAGACTTTTCAAATATTAGTGAGCCATAAATCGAGGTTTGAGGATGTCTACTTGCAGGAAGGGCTTTCATAGGGGGTTTCAAAAACATCAAACGCCCACGGATCAGCTAAGTAGACATCGAAAGCATCTCTTTCTGCCAAGCTTGTTCCTCGATCATATTGAGAGCGGCGTCGACGTTGTTCGTCTCGCATCTGGGCGCCGGCATTTGGAGCAAATAGTCCTTGGTAATCTTAGGGAGAAACTAAAGATTTAAGAGTAATAATGCTCACCGACATGCTCGGCATTTTCACAGGACCTTCTCAATTTGGAGGGGTTATCTGAAGCTGGAAAAGGTTCCTCTTGACCGACTCTTCCGAGAGGGTCTTGAAAAGTATAAAAGAGCTTTTTCAATTTAAGAGTAAGTTTTACTCCAAGTTGGTGAAGAAAACTTACTTTAGGTCGAAAGATGGGCAGCTCAAGCATGACACAGCTATTCCTAAACTTCTGAATTAAACAATCTCGGCCTTGAATAGCTGCATAATGTGAGTCTAATTGTGAATAAAATATTTAAAAAGGTTGCCATACTAGCATAAGACACCTCTGCGACTTTTTGTGATCTAAATCGATACCTGAGAGATTTAATCAGCTGTTAAGATTCTAGGTATAACACGAGCTCAACCCACCATTTTTGATTTGCTCGGGCATTGATAAACTTCCAAAAGATAAGCATTTAATTTTATTAGATAATGATACATACCTCTATTATATGAAGTGGCTAGAGATGTTAAGCTAAATTATCTTCGCAGAAAAATGAGAACTTACATCCAGGAAATTTACAAAAGCATAACCGACATTACAGTCGTTGCTGAAGTCAATGCGAAGGTATGCGAAATCGTACTTTCCGTGTGAAGTCTCGTCCAAGATTGATTTTAGAGTACTCTGGTCAATCTTGTTGGGGATATTTCGCAACATTATCTAATAAAATTCTTAGCATTGATGCTAGATACCCGTACAGATATCCATTTCTACCAAATATTTAAGTAGGGGTTTAGCTCACAGTAGTTCTAACATCTGCACCTTCTCGAATTCGATTAATGTCCACCATATTGTGAGTTCCATTGCTTGGACGTGATTTCATAGAAAGATAATGAGGAACTTTCAGACTGTTCCGACGTGGCGTCGAGTTGTATCGATTCATTGAAGATTCATATTTATACCTATTGACCAGGCCACAACCGTTGGATTGAGGTGTAAAAGGGGTTAGCTGAGATGAATTTGTCATACTACGACCAGGAGAAGGATGAGGTCGATGCGGAGTCATGAAGTTGTTGAAATTGTTTATTCCCATGTAAGCTGGTAAGCTGCAACCTCTGGAAGGAGATACTGCACTGGGAGATATTACTGGGAGGCTCCCGGGTGGAAACATGAATCCACTACTATCCGCAACATGAGGTACAGGGGATGTATAGGCAGAAGTAAGAGACGAAGAATGATGTGGATATGAAATGCGGCCCGTGGTTAAGTTGTCCTCAAAATTGGAAGTATTACTATCTTGACGTCGAGTTGGAGTCGTATAATTTCGATTCGAGATTTGTCGATGTAACAAATCTGGCTGATGGAGGTTGATGCTTATAATAGCGCCTCCCTGTAAGAATTTAAGACATAAGTTTTTAAGAAATATCGAGTACTGACTAGACTTACAGCGATAACATGACGGTTAAGTCTGAGGATAATATCATGGGCGCTTGTGGCGTCTTCGAACTCAACAATAAGTTGGTAAACGCCGGCTGCTGTTGCAAGCATCTTCTGGGATGCATATAGCCTCCGACCATCTTCTTCTAATAGGTTTCGGACTTCTCTCTCAATCTGCTTACGATCAACTCCCAGGGTAAAGTTAACTCTGACTACCACCTGTCCTTCATGCTCAGATCGACTTGCTTTGGCAGCAGGTGAGACGACCTAGGTGTATTAGCAAATTTAGTTGAGGCTTGACCAATATAAGATACTTTGGTCCAATCTGCGTAAGAAATATACTGGGATGGTAGCTCGGGACATTCTTGACGAATTGCTTCATAAGTTTTGATTGCGTCCCTGATATTCGAGCATCGTAACCATGTATCAGGATAGGTATTAACTACACGATGAGTCCCTTTATAATAGGGCCGAACTTTCTGTTAATAAAGTAAGTAATTTAAGACACAGAAGTAGGCAGCTCAGTTGTACTACCAAAATTGCCTTTTCTACATGAACTGCCGCATCATAACCATCACCTCCAAAAATTTTAATATTCCTAGATTCCACTGTGTTCGTTGAGAAGGTACCAAAATCGTCAAGAGCTTCGTTAGCCTCAATTATCTGTTCAAGATGTTGAGTAGTCCCGGGGATAGGGAAGCTTGTCTTTATGAACGGAGCTTTTGGTAGAGCTTTGGGTCGGAATGGTATAGCGGTTGCAGACAAATTTGTCTGAGAAATGAAAGGATCAGCACCATCGTCATCCTTGGGAGCAGAGCTGAGCTGCGACATCATAAAGACTTTTTATATGAGAACTAAATACTTATTACTATTAGTGAATTCAATTCAATTCTTAGGAGTCTGTCAACTAAGAAAATATTCCCGAATATACTTATCCAAGAAAATACAACTGAACTCTTTTGAGAACTAAGTAGGTGTGAAACTTAGTTTAGGAAGCCATTTGTCCTTCGTATAAGCAAAGGAATTCAAATGATCTAGTTAGGAGAAAATTTGATATCTTACCTATGGTAAACTGCAACTATAAAGGGGGTAAATCCAAAGGGACAATGTGAAGAAGGTTTCAAAATTGTACAAAAAATGAATGGAAATGGTAAATAAACAAGAGACAACCGGGACATTTATATATTTTGAAGTGGGTACTAATTTTGTTGGCTCAATTGACGACGATGAGGTTGAACAAATATTCATGAGGAAGGAGCAATCTCTATTTGCTTAGCTAGATAAGACTGACAAGGAAAACCGATGAAGCATCAATTCGCGTCACCATTGTGGTCATAAGAATTCTTGTAGTTTTACTTATTCAACATAGCCCGTAGCAAGAAATGATTTTAAGTTGAAGATTCACGGTGTTGATATTTGTAACATAAATGCCTATGATGGACTTTTCCTTTAGGTCCTCAGATCAAGAATTTGGGAACTCTCATGTAAACAAGTTAACAAGTATACAAACATACTCTATGATGATCCATTATTAATACAGATACGAATTTCAAGCTAATTAAATAGAAAAACATAGACTTGGAGATCTTGTAAGAAATTTCATCAAGTATTAATGGTTCAAAGTTAGCCATCCTAGCAGCTAATGATCGATTAAAAGAGATTAATCAAAACATTTTGCAAGAATATCAACGCAAAAAAAGACGCTGGTCGGCTTTTGCAAATCAAGACTGGAATATTGAGCCCTGTGGCAACTTTGAGAGGCTTTTCAAAGGTTTTCTTTAAACCAACGGTGCATGCAAAGGTATCATCGGATTGGAGGCTTATTTGGTTCTCAAAAGATTTTTATTATTATCAAGCTAGATGTTCATTAGCTCATGTGGCGAAGCTCAGTTGATTAGAATGAGTATCTCAAAATAATGTGTTTTCCATATTCATATCTTCACTTGGAACGAACGTCGAGCTTCATGGTTGATAGTTGTTATGAGGTCGATACGTATGTGGAGTGGTTGAAGTGCTCATTTTTGTGATATTTATAATAATTAATTCGTTATTTCATGTGAGGCAATCAATATGTGGAAATAATCTTGAGGTTGCAAGTCATCTAGATATGGTTGTGCACGGGCTTGGCATTATTGTCAAGTGACCATATTCCCAGAACCTAGAGACCTATTTCTGAGGAGAATTCATATCACTCGCATCAGGATGCCCCGAAAAGTACAGCAATATGGCGAAGACTATGGATTTGCGCTGAGAGAGGTAAACAGATAAACTTTGAACATCCGTCCCTCAGAGCTAACTGTAGTGAAGATAATCCTCTCTCCGGACCATGATTACTTGGATCATTTGATTCCAGCCTTAAAAGATGCTCTACAAACAAACTGCACTGCTGGGCTTTTAAGAAATCTTTCGCTGTATGGCCAAGAACGTGATTCAGATATTGAGAAGATCGGCCTTACGAAACACGATGAATTTCTTAAATCTGTAAACCAACTTCAGAGCATACGCGAGGGAACGGTTGCTCTTACAAAGGAAATCCTGCAGCTTAACCAGTCCATACAACAGAGCACTGAGAGGTTATCAGAACAAAAAGGGGCGTTGGTCGATATGACAGCTACGCGACTAAATATAGCAGAAGCATCAGAGGCGCTCAAAGAATGTTTGAAGCTATTACATGCAGTTAACCAAGCACATGAATTAATCCGAAAAAAGAAGTATTATGGTGCATTGAAGGCGTTAGATGATTTACAAACTGAACACCTGATTCCTATAATTCAAAATAAGTACGCCACACAACAGAAACTTGCAGATATCATACAAAAGTCAGTACCTTCTTCTCAGAAAGCTATTTCTGAGGCTGTGATGTCAGATTTAAACACTTGGCTATATAGAATCCGGGAAACATCCCAATTTTTAGGAGAAGTAGCTTTCTACCATACTGAATTGAGGAGAACAAGGCAAAAAGAAAGGATCAAACCTAATTCCCAATTTCGAAGCTTCAAGTTGAACTCTCCGATCGAGTTGGCATTGGAGGAGAGCGAAGAGTTTGATGTCCTCGACAATGAAGAGTTACAGGTTGATTTTACACCATTATTTGAATGCGTACATATTCATGAAGCGTTAGGTCAGAGTGCAAAATTTAAGTCTCAGTATGCTGCTACGAGAAGGCAACAAATGGAGCTACTACTACCTAGCTCTATAAGTTTAGACGATGAAGATGAAAATAATCTAAGTGGGCTACTTGAAGGGATTGCGGGATTCGCGATAATCGAGAAAGCCACCATCCGTAGGGCGCCTAATCTTCGATCACCGGTTGATGTAAGATGGCAAACACGAGCCTTGATATACCACTGACAAGTTTTAGGTGGATGAAATATGGGATTTGATGTGCCAGACAGTTATGAAGTTAATATCTGCGGCTCTAGATAACGTTTCAAGCCCCGAGATATTACTAAAAATTAAAGGAGTAGTTGCTTTATTCATTCAGACTATGGAGGTTGTTCCTCAATCATTAAGACTCGAAGCTCATATTGACTTTTGTATTAGGGTTGGGGATATACCATCACAAGCCTAGATAATTTTCTCCTTACCCTATTTGAGAGATACGCTGCCCTACTGAAAAGTAGATTCAGTGATGATTTCCAAGAAGTAAGTCATGGCCACTCAATAAGAATATCTCACCCACTAACCAACTAAAGATTGTGACTACTGATGATTACATGCCAATGCCAATAAGTAATCTCGATGAATATAATAAGGTTGTAAACGTAAGCTGGTTTAGACCAGAAAAGTCTCATGAAGAGCTAACGTACGATGTTACTTCTATTCTAAATTCGGCAAGTCGCTAACACCTAGTAGTTTCCCCTGTGTTCTTCCCTTCTCTCAAATGTATCCTCTATGCTGCGTTGATATCCGCAATTTTCTCAACCAATTCTATTTTTTTAGTGATGATCATTTTCAACAGCCATCTATCATCGATAATACACTCAGAGAGTCACTTGATTCTTTACTTTCAGATAATGTCTGTAATTCTTTAGTCGAACGTCTTTCTGTTCAATATCTCGGCCAGATTGTACAAATACTTATTAACCTTGAACACTTTGAAACAGCATGTCTAGAGCTTGAGAAGTTGCTTGTCGCGGCTAGGAGTAGTAATAGCGCAAGTGGACCAATTGTGTTGAACGCGACGGAGAAATTTAGGAACAATAAAAAGGCCGCTGAAAAACGAATTTTCGAACTGGTTAATAGTAAAATTGATGATCTAGTCGAAACCGCAGAATATGATTGGTATGCACCGTTCTCTTTCAAAAGAAATTTTGATTAACTAGGAAACAGGACTGCACAAACGCTGTCTCCAGAACCCAGTAACTACATGCAAACACTAACCACATATCTTTCAAATATTATGTCCTCAACCCTACTCGGCCTTCCTCCCTCAATAAAAGAGCTTATCTATTTCGACGCCTTATCTCATGCAACTACATCTATCCTCTCCCTGCCTCTTTCACCACACGTCAAAGCTATCAATCCAAATGGCGTGGCAGCTCTTTCCACAGATGTGTCTTACCTTGAGGCATTTGTATCTACTCTTCCTAACGCAATGCTGTTGAGAGATGGCCTCGATGAATTATTGCAAGTCGTGGATCTTATGCAGCTAGAAAATGCCGACGAATTCTATGATGTTGCTGTCAGGAATCGTAGATTTAGAAGAGTGGATCCAGTTGCTGGAGCTAACATTCTTAGCAAGTAAGTTAATTATTTTCGTTCTTTAGGTAATTTTTAGGACTTTTAGTCTGTATCCCGTTGCAAAGCTTCAGTTTCTTCGGAATAGCAGTTGCGGGCCCATTTCGATCCAGGCATTTCAAGCCTACGTCCTACTATCCTAAAAAATATCAAAAAACTCTATAGATTTTAACAAAAAACTAACCTTAACAGGCTTACCCGCACTGTTCAAAGTCAGAAACCAGTAGATACCGCGTCAGCCACGCGTCTAGGTGGTTTCGGGAGCAGATTCATGAAGTCTTAGCAGAGAATCAAATACGAAGAAACTTTAATCCACTCGAATACTTTACCTTAAAGCTGATCGACGCTCTTGCTATCCCATAATGAAGATGCAGTTTTGAAACGCGCAACCAAACTGTAGACAGTAATGAAACATCTGGCTACAAAGAGCCTATAAACGCCCAGAAATTTAAATCGCCTCCGACACCTCATCCAAAATCTGAAAATTAAGGAATGAGCTCGAGATGCAAGCTAATTTTTGCTCAAAAGTGTTAGCAAAAAGATAGAACGGTGACTCGGAACACTTAACATATAAATTAAGATCAAAAGAAACCATGGTTAAGATATTTCGGAGAGCGTAGCGATATGAAATTTTACTTAACAAATCTCAAAATATTCAAGAAATAATTATTCTAGAGCGATACAAATTCTAAGCCAGCAAAAGTCTGAATTTGACCGAAAAAAGCAGAAGAAAAATTCTTGAAAGTGTCTTAAACGATTATCAACAATTTTTCGTCCAGGTCAAAGTTTAGCCATAAAAACGCAAAACCTTCGCTACCGCTATTCGCACAAAATATGGACAAGTTTAATCATGTTGAACACTGAAATTTTCTCGGCGCACCATTAAATTATAAGCTGTCCCTTCGATCTAAAAATAGAAGCAGCCATTACTCTATTTAAAAACTATTTTTTTATCACGAATTAGTATGAAGTATTGAGCTATTATTAATGTATAGGCTGCAAAACAGGAATTAGAACGAAGATAACGACTATTAAATCCGATTTTTGGATTTAAAAAACTCGACACTGTGCGACTTATATGTTTACCTATCGTACTGCAATACATGTAATATTTTTTATAAAAGAAAGATGGCTAAAAAGTTCGAAAGAGTCAACCTAGATTATGCTACCTATCCTTGGGATAATGTTGTGTTAACGGCTATTGAATATAAAAGAATGGCAATTTTGAAGGACTTACATGTTTTGTCATAGGTTATCTCAATTCAATTCCAGAAGCATTCTTACCAAATCGATATCACTCGATATCAGGTATATAGCGATATTTCTACGGTCAATTGTAAATATTGACCATCAAGATAATTATTTAAGAAAACTAAATACTTTTAAGCAAATTCTAGGACTGTACAGTTGAAATTTTCATCTACTAGTAACAGTACTTCAAGTTTATTCACCGTCGGGGGACTCAGTCCACACATCAGAATCCTTTCAACATAGACTACCATAAGATTCACTTCCCGAAATTTATGAAGATATATAAGTCAATATTTGGAATATGTTTAATTTTATCGACAAATTGCTTTTATCCTCGATTTTGTCGTTTCCAACATAAAACATGGCTTGCGGACTTGGTCGAGTGAATCACCTTCCGACCCAAGTGGAAGAGAATGCAGGATGCGTGTCTAGGCAAACATCTTGGACAAGACATCACTATCTGTCCAATTCATGATCCACCCACCATACGAATGGAAATTCTGTTCCTCTTTTCCTCCGACCCAACAGTGCGACCGACGACGCAACGATTCTTGAGCTTCGTCTGCTTAAGCCCAAGCTTCCAACACGCCGAGCTCTTGATCACCGTCTTTTTTTATCTTTTCACTGATTCATTTGTTTAGGTCTAATCCAACGAGGCTGGACAAAGGACAAGTGAGGGTTCGTCTCACAGATGTTCGTTCCAGTCCAGAATATCTCTACTTCACAAATGATGAGCGCAATCGAGTGGCTTTAAATGTAACATCATTAGCACCATTCCAGTCGATGCGGGGAGCACGGAAGCAGCAGTAGCAGTAAAATTCTTTCACCAAGCCTCTCGTCCCTAGTTTCCCAGTACTATCATTCCTCCGCCAAAGCCTAACCACGAGATCTCACTGTCGCTTACACACGTTGTACTAGCTTCATAATGTACGTCGGTGCAAAGCATTACTCACGCCATGAATAATATCGAGTTTCGCCCGCCACGGAGCCGCCGCTCTGCATGACAAAGATATGCCGAAGACGATCATTTGTGGGGCAGATACGGCGTCAAGGAGACAAGACATAAATGATAGGTGAGAGCGGTTGGAGAAGACTTGATCAAAAAATCATGTATATTATGAATATTAAATAGTAGACAGATCAAAATCAAGATCGATAGTTTTTCTAAGACGAACGTGCGGATGGATATACATGTATGTATTACATGAATGCCATGTCCATCTCCCACTTTCGACCTAGTTAAAGTTGTTATACAACTGTATAAAAATCTAATACTTAGTATTAGGCTAGATTTGAAGGCCTGTTTGATACTTGGCCAAGATTAGGGGCGTTGAGTATGTTAGATATGTCGCTGTAACCGCCGAGGAATGGGCTAGGACATGATGTCGTCGACCCTGGATACGTGTAGCTCGGCTAAAATTAACCACGAGCGACGACTTGGATTGCGCTTCGGATGCAAACCCTTTCTCCCCAACGAACAGGCTGTAGATGACACTCACTTCCAACTGTGTAAGTTATCTAAGATGATTGCCTCTTTCCCAACCGTCGCCACGATGCTCCCGATCCTAAAAACCCGTTCCCCCCGGCCTTCCAGCTCGGCCACGACGCACTCGGCCATATCCGGCCGCACAACAGCGACCATGCCGACGCCGTTATTGAAGGTCTTGGCCATCTCGGCGGCCGAAACATTGCCCGCGGTCTGGAGCCACGGGAAAATGGGGGGGCGTGTCCAGGCGGCGACGTCAATCCGCGCGGCCACCCCCGGAGGTAAGATGCGCGGAACATTTTCGGTCAAGCCGCCGCCGGTGATGTGCGAGAGCCCTTTCACCAGCTTCTTGTTGACCACGGGGAGTAGGGAGCGAACATAGATCCGGGTGGGCTCGAGCAGGCTTTCGCCGACAAGTTTCGACGGGTCCCAAGGAGCTTTGTCGGTGTACTCAAGTCCTTCTCTTTGGACTATCCGTCGCACGAGCGAAAAGCCGTTGGAGTGGATACCGCTGGAAGCTAGGCCTAACAAAATATCTCCAGTCTGTATGTCATTTTTGACGGGTAGTTTTAGATCAGGAAGGACCAATCCGATTGCAGCGCCTGCAGCATCATACTCGTCAGGCTTATACATGTCAGGCATTTCCGCTGTCTCTCCGCCAACGAGTGCACAGTTTGCTAAGCGACAACCAGCTGCAACTCCATCAACAAAAGCACATGCATTCTCTTGGTTCAGTATGCTGCACCCGTAATAATCTAAGAACATCAAAGGTTCGGCCCCTTGGACAATCAAATCATTAACGTTCATAGCGACTAGATCAATACCGACTGTGTCATGTTTTTTCATCGCCTGTGCTATCATAAGCTTAGTTCCAACGCCATCAATGGCCCCGACGAGAATGGGGGCTCCTCTATAGCCAGCCTTATCCAAGTCGATCTCCCCACCGAAACCCCCAATTTCGGCATCTGCACCAGGACGAGCAGTTGATGCGACAGCTTTCTTGATTCGGCCCACAAACTCATTGCCTGCATCTATATTTACTCCCGCTGACTGGTAGGTAAGTGCTTCCTTGGTCAGGCCTGGGGAATTGAAAGCCCTGTGAGCTATATCTTTGCGGTAGAACATTCCATCAAATTTTATACAGCCAATACCTAAATAGTGTTAATCATGTCTCTGCCTTCCGAAAAGAGCTCCAACTTCAATTGATTGTCCCTACTATCTCAGGCTCAGCGAAAGAGGAGTGTGTTCTTACCATTATATGCCTTTTTTACTGCCTGCTCAAGGCTTTCTGCAGTTGCTTGAGCTGCAATGACCCTTCCTCCCGAAGACTGAAGTTGTTGTTCTTTGATAGTTGTTCCGGCATGGAAAATATTAATATCAGATGGAGGAGTTTGAACTTCTATTAAAGATCCTTGAGAATATTTACCAGGATATCCACCTGCCGCAACTACTACAGTTGCACTATATCCTGTGTTTATTTTTAGATCAACACTGCTCAGCCAGCCCTCTGCGCAGGCCAACATTATCTCAGCTAGATCTGTATCTCTACTCAGTAATGGTAAGAGTGTCTGGGTTTCAGGGTCACCAAATCGGACGTTATATTCCAAGACTTTGGGCCCGTTTTTGGTGAGCATTAGACCAGTGAAGAGAGTACCTCGGAAAGGAAATCTATCATTTCTCATTCCTGAGATCGTAGGTTCCAAGATAGTCGTTTCAATTTCTTCAATAGTTTTCGGGTTAATTTTTGGTATAGGGGCATAACAGCCCATCCCACCTGTATTTGGCCCTTGATCTCCATCAAATATTCTCTTGTGGTCTTGGGCAGGGGGCAAGGAGCGAAAAGCGTAGCCATCGCTGAAGCTCAGAATACTCATCTCTTCACCTTCTAGAAACTCTTCAATGACTACCTCATTACCTGCAGCTCCAAACTCATGGTCAAGCATGATTTCTTTGAGAGCCGCGAATGCTTCAGCTTTAGTGGCAGGTATTATAACACCTTTGCCACCAGCTAACCCGCTTGCCTTGATCACGATATCATGGTCAATTTGATTGAGATAGTCTTTTGCCTTTTCATAGTCTGAAAAGTTTTGATATGCAGCAGTAGGGATTTTATGCTTACGCATAAAATCTTTGGAGAAAGTTTTACTGCCCTCCATGCGGGCTGCTAGTTTAGATGGCCCAAAGCATGGAATACCTGCTGCGCGAAAGAATCCCTCAATTCCATCGACTAGAGGTGCTTCGGGGCCCGGGACAACTAGATTAACGTGACTTTCCTGAGCCAGTGCGACGAGGCCAGGGTAGTCATTAGGCTTCACCGTAGTATTGTTGATAGTCTTTTCACATCGTGCGGTGCCCCCATTCCCGGGCACAACAATTATAGATTCCACTCGGGGCGATTGACTGAGTTTCCATGCAATTGCATGCTCACGCCCACCCTGCACGAGTGGCAGTCAGCAATGAATCGCAGACATCAAGAGCTTTGCTTTGTTCTTTTTGCTACAAAGACTACTTACATTCCCAATAAGTAAGACACGAATGGATTCCATCGTTGACACTTGGGACTGGAAATAAAGAGAATGATCACAGTAAGGAGTAAAATACAGTTGAACCTGTCTAAATGCAAAATCACTCTCAATGCAAAAGAATAGGTCCTCCGAACTTTTTGCTCCCGAATTTTTTAGCGCCTCCGAATTTTGCAAAATGCAAGAAGTTCATGCACGTATGTACATGTAGATCAAATTATAGGACAATATATACATCACTGGTTAATACAGAACTTGCACTGACATATGATTACGCACACCATCCTTCTCAGATAGGAAAGTCTCTTGATGTTGATCTCAAGGCAATTGATACTCTACTGGAGAGTTATAAATGGAAGAGGATAAACTCGAAACGACAAACAAGTATCCAATATTTCTTTAAGCCTGTATGAATGAACATGTATATATATGTACAATGGTGTAAAACTCTAATGAAATACATGCGCACGTAAATTTGTCTAAATTTGAATTTTTCTGCTTTAATAAGTAATTAATTAATTTCAGTTTTCGTTGGAGAATTCTGAGTCTAAATGCAAAATCAAGGATTAGTCAGCTGTTTGCAATTTATAGAGGTTTTTCCTAAATGCAAAATCAGTGTAAGTGCAAATTTTATTTTCCCACCGAGAGTTTGCATAAAGACAGGCTCAACTGTATTTCCAAAAAACCTCCCGGCATGATTGGAGGGGTAATTCTGCCTGGATAATCCGGGCCCTGGCCATCATAACTTTGATAATTAAGTGCTAAATTCTGGTCACATGAATAATTACGCGTCGGAGTAAAGTCATTGTCACGCGTAAACAATACTTACGTGAAGAGCGAGTTGTTTATTCGTCAGTAAACAAGCTGGAATCATCTCAACCTCTCTCCTTCGGCGAGGTAAGGATCTTAGATTCTGCCAATTCTGAGCTCTGTAAAATCTAGTTGCACGCAATGCTACGAAGGTCGTCAAAAATAGCCATCATTCTACCGTCAGTTAGAATATCAATGGAAGGCTCAACGCGGAAGAAGAGGGAATGAAGAGTGCATTTTCCCCGTCATTGACAGCTGCTGGATTATTTTCGGGTCTTCAGTTTAGAGCATTGAATATAAGTTCAGGAATAGATGCATTGGTGAAATTATAGTCCGTAGATGTACTCCGTCCGCCCTCATGACTGGTTAAAGTTCACCAAAATGCCTGATCTTCTTTCTCACTGGTCTAACAGAAGACCCTAGAAGAATTAATTATAGGTTATATAAGAAGATAAAATCGTTTAGTATCTTAGCACTTTAATTAGGGCAGACTTACGAATTTACGAATCAATAAGGTTAAATGTTTTTCTGGCCAGAAAATACATGTACATGTGGTGTACATATGTGTATCCAAATAAACTTGTTCAGCTGAGACCAACTGCTTCTTTGATTAATTTCATATTAGTCTTTCCGGTTGCATTGACTTTCTCGAGACCATTTTCTGCTACTTTTTTCAAATAGGTTTGATCAGCGACAATCTCCGTATAACGGTCTCGAATGGGGCGCAAATTTTTCTCCAGAGTCTCAACTAAAAGATCTTTGAGTTCACCTAATTTGAGATCATTTAATGCGTTAGCCAACTGCTCTGGAGTACGTTCTGACGTATCAAATGCGCTCAAGATAGATAACAGGTTAGCAACACCAGGCCTAGTATCCGGGCACCAACTGACTCGGTTCTCCGAATCAGTCACAGCACGGGCAATCTTCTTTCTGATCTCATCGAGGGTATCAGTAATGAGAATCCGACTGTTCAGATTTCCCTGAGATTTAGACATCTTAAATTTAGGATCGGCGAGCGATTTAATCCGTCTTGTCGGAGCTAATGAAAATGTAAGCAGGAACTAATGGAAAGGAGTAAAGCAAGAACTACACAGAATAGTCTCCGGTTTGACGAGGATTGGCGCAAAGCTGGAATTGAAATTGGTCACGCATTCGCGGGAAAACTCGAGATGCTGAGCCTGATCAGCGCCCACGGGAACGTGTGTTGCTCTTCATCAGCCTTAGTGGCGAAAGACAGGTCAGAAAAGGAAAACTCACTTGTGAATAAGTATATCTGCTGCTTGTAAAACTGGGTATGAAAATAGACCAAGTTTCACTTTTGCATCACTGCCCAACTTTTCAAGGGTTGTAGAGCCCATCATGCCACATTTACTCTTTTTCAATCTATCAGCCATATCACGATCCATTTACTCGATCCGGAAATCAAACTGAAGTTTAAGATTTACCTTCCACTGGGTCATCCTTGAGAGATATCCTATACTTGCTGTGCAGCTGAGAATCCACATCAACTCTGTGACCACTCCAAACTGCCTCACGAATTAGTTTGGCTAGAGTATTCAACCTTTTACTAGCTCTTCAGCCAAAAATGTCTGAAATTATCTGTAATAACTTCCTAAGAGAGATTACTGACCTCTGATTGCAAGAAAATTGCACATCTCTTTTCATCTAATCCAATAGCCAACATGCTCGCCAGAGTCTCCAAGCGAGCCTTTCTCAAGACCTGAGGATCTTGTGAAAGCGTAACTACTTCAAGATTAGTCTGGAGAAACATTTGAATTCATCTAATCCGAATCATCTTCGCAATAATAGTCAACTCACGTGCATGCAAGTCCGCAACGCTGAAGATCAGCCTCGTTTCTGAGGGTTCTGAGTTTTGGAGATAGACCCAATGCTTCATGGCGCCCAAGTAGTTTCCGAGATGTGGGATTCCGGTCGGTTGAATGGCTGAAAAGATTACTTTCCGTGACACGGTATTTTTGGTACATGCTGACACATGCACGAGCCGGCATGAGCTTTTGAAATATGAGGGTTTGAATGATGAATATATGCTCAGAGGAATATGTCGCCTCGCGTGCAATACTGAGGGTGGCATGGCTTAGAAATGGCCTATCTAAATACTTAATCTGAACCTTCCGGCGACGATAAAGAAACTATGAGACTTGACTCCACGAGTTAGATATTAAGACCACAAAGACTAGCACACTAGCTCACCACGTCTACTGAAACGCATATTAGCACTAATTCATTGGAAAGCTGAATAATTCCAAGATTGAATTCCGCCTGACTTGGTCACCTCAATTTTAGAGTCACGTGCTACATCACTTTATGACAGCACGTAATTACGTGACGTGAGGTTAAGATTCAGCTAGCGAACTCACTCGGAATGTTTGCAAGTAACGATTGGTTCAATACATGTTTTACAGTTGATCATTTCAGACTATTGGCCAAGTAATTAATCTCAAGGAAGCAGACGTATGGCCCAGGCCCCCAAACCTCTTAAGTTTCGAACCAGGCTATAGAAACACTTGAAATAATAGTCAAAATGAAGAAAATCTACAGGAGATCATGTAAGTATTACATATCAATGAATTTATTTCAATAAAAAGTGCTGCTTCCACGATAAAGCAGCATGGTCAACACTCAATTATTGGCGACTAGTAGATCAATCGCTAATCAACTCCTGATAACTCAGTGACCAGCCCATATCGAAGACTGCCCAGCCCTAACCAACTACATGTGATGCAAACTTTTGTGTCTGATACACCTGGGTTGAACTATAGCTCGCCTCGCAGGCTGCAACGTTAACAATGAGATCTGTCGCCATGGATAAAGAGCCCTGATTATAGATAATGACGTAAGCTGGAGTTATCATTCCTCTAGACAAGGGTAAATGTTTGATATTTTAGTCAATTAGCATAGAAACGACTCAAGCAGCTGCAGATTCTTGGAGAACATAGTCGATAGAACGGTAGAATTTTGCTGAAGTTATTTGTTTGGGGACCTTGGCCACGTCAATCTCGCTCACGTCATTTAAAGCGGGACGACAGCTTTTCAGCATTCGATTTCCTCCGCTTAAATCCACTTAGGACACGCACCGATCTGTTTAGTATCCAGGAGAAATTTTTGCGACAAACTGTACAAACTATAAAGTAACATATTCGTGGAAGAATATCGAAAGCCTCGAAGATTTCCCATCTTTAGTATTGCATGCTAAGATTTAATAAACATGATTGTTCACAATGATCTGGAGCATATGCCGTTGAAATGAGATATTTGTAAGACTCAATGGCTTTATATAATCTGACCAACAGAAATATGATCGCGTCGCCTTATGACATGTCTCCCCTGGCGAGTTACGTATTTTGGCTTATATTGCAACAATACTTCATCGAATTCTCGGAAATTCTGAGGGTAAATAAGTTGGTCATAGCAGGCTTTTGATGATTGCTGTCTCTTTCCATCCACGCTTTGCCTTTTCCATCTTCATGAAAACGAAGTTTGGAATTCGTAGGATCTCAAGCCATTTGCCAAGAACTAAACCATATCTCCGATTTCCCCAAAATAGCTTTGACTAAGTATTTTTCTTAGAGCAATCGATTGAATGACATCACTAAAGGTACGTTATATTTTAGAAAATATTCTGCTTGATGATCCTAAGTTTTCGAAAATCTTCTTAAAGAACACACACGTAACAGGTTCCTTCCGGCTTACTATATCTTGTTTGACAACAGTAGCGTGAAGAAATATTGTTCGTTTACTTCATCGGGCGCAAAACAGGTGCTGTCAGAGTAAAGATAGAAAGCTGATGAAAATTCCCTATGGACTTCCATTTGCAACTCTAGTCTATCTCATTTCAAACATCTTTGGTTAATCTATGCCACTATTTTTCCGACTGCCTTTCGCGAGGTTTTCGAAGCGATTTGATCTCAAGTGCGTGACATTCTTCAGGTGACGCTGCCTGTAATTTTTGAGCCTTTTTTTGTGAAATCAGCTGTCTCAGAGATATTTCCGCTCGATAGTCCATACCAATTGCTACTAATTTTGTCGAATATTTGCTTGGCTTTGTGATAGTCTCGCTCACTGCCCTTGGGCATGCGTATCTATTTCATAGAAATTTTCATCACAACAAAATCCAAAATTAGATGCACAGAAATGTACTGCCTTTATTAGGACGAAACGTGATTGCTTTGGCCGATTTCCGAAAGTCTGGTAATTTTTGGTTATCGACATTCAATTATAGTGACAATCAATAAGAGAAAATTCCTAAATTATATCGTCCAAGAGTACTCCAGGGTCTTTTCTTTTCCTGAGTTATCGTGGTATATTACAATTGTCCCTTGACTCTAAATCAAACGGATGGATGGACGCCTTGATTCGCTTTAGTCATCTCCCAAATCGTCTTTTCAAAGTTTGTGAAAACCTTAGTTCAGAGGCTTACGCCAGTTTGGCGTACTTATCATAGGTGCGCTACCTCCAGACGCTTGCCATCTATTTTCCATATGAACGGTCTCAATAAGTTCATCACCCAGCTTGCTCCCCTTTTTGAAGGCAAACTGTGATAATAGTGGCTCGATTTCTGCACGATTTTCCTGTAAGGCAGTGTCCATATCTTTTGCAACATCTGATCATCATGAGTCAGTAACTTTACAAGTAGATCAAGTGGGGCAACTAACCTATGCCTACAAATTCCCACACATTTGCTTTCATTCCGACACCGTAATATGCGTGTTTTCTTAAAAACCCGAGCCAGAGTCTCACAACTTCTGGATCCCCATCTTTGATTTGTACCAATCGCCGCAACGTCTTCCTCTCGTAGTTCTCTTGAACTTTTTTATGGATGAAATGCGCTTTGGGCACGGTCCAGCGTTCGATGATCCGGGGAAGAGCCACAGGTCCACTGGCAGGGAGATCGAGAAAGTACGCTGCGCGCAAAGCCATATCCGCCATGAATTCTAAATTTCGAGCACTGTAGGAGCGTAGCTGGAGATCGCATACTGGAATATTGTAGGTAGGCTTACGACGAAGGGGAGCTAAATAGGCTGCCTGAACTGCACGAGGCGGACGAAACCCTTTAGTCACTTCGTCTTCTTCCATAATTTCTGAGTCTCCATTCTCGTCCTGTTCGTTTTCTTCCTCAACTTCCTCTGAAAATGTGGGAGTTTTAGTCAGCAGTGGAAGGTTTTTCACTTTATCGATTCCAAAACTAGCTTTGGGAAGCGTTTTTCTTGATACAGGTAGTATTTGCGGAGAGATCGAATTCGTCTTTGAATTTTTCATCGTTCGAAACCCGCCATAACCACTATCGTTACTATACATTCTCCATCCATTGCTCTGAGCTCTGGCTCCAATTCCAAACAAGCCTGTCAGCCCTGTTTTAGGTCTGATGGGTATCTAGAGCCTCAATTAGCTCGAACTACACTAGCTAAAAGTAGTCCGAAGAGAACAATATATCTCTTCCCTAGCATTCAAAAAACATTACAGCCGTGGAAAGAACTGACCTGGATATCAGGTAGACTTGAGAAAGTCTTTCTCTGAGGCATCCTAAGCAAAACTGGCGTAGCCATTTATTTGAGTTTGATTATTACCGGTACAACCACAAGTTTTAATATTGGTTGCTAATACGGAGGCGGCCGCTTCGCTCGCTTGAGGTAATCGAAGGATTGAAGCTGCTCACAAAAACCCTCCAATCCTCCAACGTAAAACGCTCGATTTCGATGCAAATAAATACAAAACTAATCAAAAAAATCGAGATGATTCAAACCGAGACTCCTCTATCTAGTGTTCCCCATATTCTAGCCGCGAAATCTTACCTTCAGTCTCTTTTACCTCCTTCCTTCGTACCCTCGGTAGGAATCATTGGCGGCTCTGGATTGTCGGCACTGGAAGATGTAATCGCATCTTTCGGCTCAGACGCGGGGTCCAACTTTGATTCGAAGGTGGAAAGTAAAAGGGTAGAAATTGGATTCGAAAAAATCCCCGGCTTCCCTGTTTCAACCGGTAGGAAGCTGTTGTCCTAGCATAATGGGCCATGGTTTGAAAGACATAGAGCAATAACTCTTGCACAATACAGCTCATGTACAAAACTGACTGGCTGTATACTTTTAGTTCCTGGACACGCCGGCAAGCTTTTATTTGGTACTCTAGTCACAAAATGCCAACGCAAAGTGAATGCTGTAGTGATGAGCGGGCGTGCACAGTGAGTAGATAAAGGCTACCAATGTTACTCAGTTTCTACCTTCAGGGCTAATAAAAGTTTTAATCTCAGCCTTTATGAGGGATACAACCTTAAGACGGCTACGTTCCCTGTCCGAGTATTTGGAGCGATGGGCTTGAAGACGCTTATTGGTTAGTTATATCTCTCCACGTCCGACAAAAGCTCTTTCCATTTGAAGAAAATGACTCCGGATGATTTTCAGTTTTTGGTCTTTTAGTGTGTTTTGAGGATAGGGAACCAAAACTAGTGTTTATCACTTCAAATTTACTGAGGGCCGAGTGAGCCGAAATTTACCTGTCTTTTCTCATCTGAATTCTGCATTAAACACCTGAGGCATGGACGGGATAGAGACAGGATTTTAGATGCTTGCAGAATTTTCTGATAAAGGTTTGAAGGAGTACGAACAAAATTGCACATAAAATAAATTTTATTCTCACAAATGCTGACAATATACTAGTTACGAACGCCGCAGGAGGTCTAAACAAAACTTATGAAGTCGGCGATATCATGGTCATCAATGATGTAGGTTTTCGGATTTCAAAACTAGAGGCATATCATATTAGTGTATCAGCTGACTTGTTCTTTCTTAAAAAAGCACATTTCTCTACCATCACTGTGTGGTTCAGGTAACCCGTTGTCGGGACCTCTTGAGACGCCACCTTCTGCTGGCCCTGGAATAGGGGGGCCTCGATTTCTTGCACTATCAGATGCATATGACCTGGAACTCAGAAGGGCAGCCTGGTCTGCTTGGGATAAATTATCGGAATCGTCATCAGAGAGTGAGACGAGCGTTACCAGTACAACCAAAGATGTCAAGAATAGACAGTTGCGGGAGGGCGTTTATGCTTTTGTGGGTGGTCCAAGGTATGTACAGTACCCCTGCGTACCATGGTCATTTCATGAGCCAATTCCAATTGTTGGTTGTCTGTGTCTTCTCCTGCCATTGTTCTAGGATGCCTCGGCCGCTAGCCGAAGGACTCCATATATTCTAGCTCGTCTAATATTGTTTAGTTATGAGACTCCAGCTGAGGCACGTTTCCTATCCATCCTAGGAGCCGATGTGGTTGGGATGTCAACAGTGCCAGAAGTGACTGTTGCCCGCCATGTGGGTTTGCGGGTCTTAGGACTCTGTCTTGTAACGAATAAGGTGACCATGGAGAAGGTGCCGTTGGCGAAATCTTCAGATATCGCAGCGTCCGAAAACAAAGTTTGTCATGAAGAAGTAATAGCTGAGGGTAGGATTGCTGCCGAGTTGATGAAGGTACGTATCTGAGGGTGTGTATCTTTTGGATATCTCTACTAATGAAGCTATCAGCGATTGATATTAGAGATTGTAAGACTGGAAGTTGAAGCTCGCTAGAGTTCAAGCGGTAGATTTATAGACAAGGCTGAGCTATAATTGCTGGATCTGTGGCATGTCAAAAGAATTACAACTACATTTTTGAACTAGACCTACTTGGGCTAGAATGTAGATTCTTGTATAGAGTTTTCCGCTCGCGTCACTTTTTAAAGATTGAAGATGTAAATTTCATCATCTAAGAAACTTCTTTTTAGTTCTCATCTCCTTTAGCTTCTTATAGTGCGCCTTTTTTCCACTGGTCTTCACCGCCTGTATTTCGGCATATTTACTTTTGAACCTTTGCATTGATTTAGTGCTATGTAGGGTTTCTTCGACAAGGGTTTGTTTTCGTTCTTTGTTTGAAAGACGACCGTTATAATATTCTGTAGGCCCTTCGATGATCGTTCCGACTTGCGAAAACTCGGGAAATTCACTTTTTCGTTGATCTTTTTTGTAATGTCTTTTGGGATCAAGAACATCACGCATTCGAAGAAGCTTGAGATCTCGCTTAACCTCCGGCGTTAGTTCAGTACGAGGAAGATCATACCAGTCAGGTCCGGCAGACGCTTTTTTTACCTTAAGCGGTCAGCAGAGTACTATGGTCATGAATATACAGTGAAATATTCTCTTCTCAGTGTAACTATGATAAGAACATCATGTTTTGCGGGCTAGTACCCAAGACGGGACTGAATCTCGCGTCACGTAAATTTGGGTAGTTTTCATCATAGAAGTTCAAGTATTTAGCAGAATCCGGAGACTCACTTCATTTAAATTATTCTTCACAGAAGCCTGATCCGTAATTACACGGTATCTTTCGGCCAGCTTTTTTTCGTCCAGAGAAATAAGTTTTGCAAGAGGTACATGTGGCACACTGTTGGCATTCTGGATATATGATTCGATAGACCTCGAAGAAGTGATTGATGAGCTATAAAAATACTCAAGTCAGTTGTCAGACAAAAGAAGTTTGGATATGGATTTTGATTCTCACCTTTTCAAATTGTGCGTCTCGGACGTAAACCCGTGTCTATTTTCGTCAGAAGTTTTCAGCTTTCCTTCCACACTTTTGAGTAGCTCCAAAATTTGCTGGTTGGAAAGGTTATCTGCTTCCATTGCGATGGTTTAAAGGCGAAAGTGCTTGTTATTTATATAGACAGCGTCAGATATTAAAATTTTATCTGACTAACTACATTAGCGGTCAGTTCCCTTCGTTCCGCCAATAACACGATGATCACTAATTAATTGATTTACTGGGAGCCCCTTTCGTCGCAAGTCTTTAATTTCCCATCAGGAATTGCGCGCACGAGCCAATAATTTATGACCCCCTGTATTATTATGGGGCACGGGCTACAAGCCAATAATTCTAAGTTTGGTTTCGATATCTTATATATTGGGTGAGTGATATATTAGCAGCCCTGTTGGATTGATTCGCACCCCGACCATCGCTTATACCCTGTAAATTAGGATACTGCCGCGCTAAAAATAAATAAGTTAGGTAAGAGTAATAGTCACTTAAATA
>JAKRRZ010000323.1:0-23762 GCA_022627015.2 Podosphaera aphanis | reverse complement strand
CCTCTAGGACTGCATTACGGAGCACTTCCTCAGATGGATTACCAGAATCAAATTCTGGGTGGTGCTCTTCAATATGGGATTTCATCATATCCCACACTGACTCAATTGGATTCAGGTCTGGGGAATACGACGGCCAGACTATGAAATCTACCCCCCTTGATGACAGCTCTCTCTTCGTACGTTGAGCAGAATGGGCAGGAGCACCATCCTGCATCGAGAGAAGAGGGCCGTGAGAGTCAGTTGGTTGTGTTGCCGCGTGGATTAAAGGAACAATCCTCTGGCAGTAACTCTCCGCTTTTATAGTTCCCCAATCCCTACTCCAGAAGAGGGCAGGGCCCTCTTCTGGTTCCCATAAAAGGAGCCCCATAACATCCAACCACGCTTTCGAGGACCTTTTCGAACCAAGCAAGTGTGATAGTATGTCTCCTCGGGCTAAAAAATTAGATTAATGCAGTTGATACATGGCTGAGATCTGGACTCACCTTCGTCGAAACCCATACTCTTGTGTGACGTTCACCAGTGACCCAAGTCTCATCAGACCAGACAATTTGGGACCACTGTTCAGGTGTCCAAGAAGAGTTTTCTTCCGCCCACTCCAATCTTTTCCTCATATGTGCAGGCGTTAGAGTAGGCTTCGCTTGAGCAATGCAACGCTTGAACCCTCTTCTCTCAAGAGCACTTTTGATTGCGATTTGACTACAATTCCAGTGGGAAAACTTAGCAGCAAGCTCTAAGTGGCTCATCTGGCGGGCCTCACTTGAAGACGTGACAAACTCTTCAAGCTCAACTTCCTGCTGAGCGTTGAAGGCGTGGGGTCAGCCATTTCGCTTTTTGGGCGTCAGACATTGCCTTGCGAGGGCATATTGTACCCTTCTTTTGGTGATACCGAGTTGATTACCGATGGCGAGATGAGTAAAACCAAGGCCACGTAACGTGTATATCTGGACTCGCTGATCCCTTGAAAGCTGGCTCCGTGATCTTGGAGTAGTGGGAGAAGCTGGGGTGCTCATTTTTCTTCGCAGTTTATCGTGAGGATATAGGTTATTCGATATGTCGTGTCAACCGATTTAGTGTGGTACGGGGATGCTGTGCAACTATCTAACAAAAGAGAGAAGGTTCAAGAAAGGAATGCCTCGGTTGCCTTAGTCTAGCCATTTTTGTAGCGCTATAGACGGAATTTCAGGGATAGCCCATGTAAATTAGACAGAATGTGGGGCTCCACTTCTTACCCCTGTGATAGAGTAAGCATATAAGTAGTGTTGTTACAGTACTTGGTGGCGCGTCCATGGGCAATGAATGTTACGGGACTAGCCCGTGTTTAGTGAGATACTGGCTGCCCCAGTACTACAGGGATCTCGCCTGCTCATTCGGATGTGGTATTGAGCGTGATTAAAAGAGAGCTGAAATGGGAGCTAGGATATTTACACTCCATTAGGGAACACCCCTGAATTACATGTATGACTATATAAATGAGTAAAGCAGAGGGAGGAGAGGTTAATAGTTCTTTACTTTAGACTTTGTTAATAAACCGATTAACCTGGGCTTCCTCTGTTGTAACCGACATCAATTGACCCGGCAACAATGAACACACTTTGACGCCTTGTCGGCATACTTGAGTCGTGGTTTTTCATACGTTAGTGTTATTGGAATCATAGACCTCTAATCGGCTGGTATCGTCTACCCCCCTCCTGTTAGGAGGGGGGCGCAGCAAAATGCAACAGCTCGGCAAAATGCGACACTTTTCCACACCAAAAAACGCCAGAATCCATCGATTTCAACGGCGCACAATTCAACAACGCCTCGATGGGTTTGTTCTAAAATAAATACTTACAGAAAACCACTCATGATACTTAAGTTTGTGGTATTTCTTCTGTTCCTCCTCTCATTCCGAGCTGAAAACCTCATTCTGCCCTCTTGGCGCCCCTAAATACCCCTGTATGCCTGTTGGAGTTTCGCCTAGTGATTGAACGGAAGGTTTTTCGATGACTTTAGCTAGATTGAGAGCAGAAAAAAAGACGCTATCTGGAATTTTGTGAAGAAATCTACGCAAATTCTAAATTAAAGATGAATCCATCGAGGCATTGTTGAGTTGTGCGCCGTTGAAATCGATGGATTCTGGCGTTTTTTGGTGTGGAAAAGTGTCGCATTTTGCCGAGCTGTTGCATTTTGCTGCGCCCCCCTCCTAACAGGAGGGGGGTAGACGATACCCGCCGATTACCATTCCTGTGAAGGTTCATAATTATGTGGCCTGAGGCAGGAAAAGCGAGTTTCATTGAACGAGTTATGTGTTTTTTGATTTCTTATACCCGATCTGGCGCTTTGCGGCCCACGCAGGTGTCGACTTCAGTTAGATAAAATGATAATTTAGTCGTGATGAACATCATGCCTCAGATATCATTTGCAAGAATCACTAAGGTTGTGGCAGGCGGCTTTTTCTTCATCCCTACCGAGTTATACCATCCGTGAAACTTACTGAAGGGAAACCTCTCAAAAAGCCTTGAGTTATCCAGACATGCCACCATCATCATCGTAGCTTCCCTCAGTGAGGTATGGTCTGCTGGAGTCGAACCAGCGATCTTCTGTCTCGAGTGGAGTAAATGTTCAGGCTACCCAAACCCTACTTGGAAGACCGGCCTAGATGGTATACCACTACACCACCCGACCAGTTATGTGTTATCTATTGGGTTTCATTTTTGGCTTACCATCAAAGCATCAAAGCATCAGGGCGTTGGTTTGGGTCTGGGTTCAAGCTGAGATGTTTGGAAACACGCTGTCTCTCTACTGGACAAGGACAGATCGTGAATCTGGAGTCCGGCAATACTTAAGAAGCTGGATTCTGCATGTAGATACCCTCCAGCTTCGCAATTTGTGTTCACCTTGTTTGTTCGTTTCTAGTTTGTCTGTTTCCTTGGTTCATTGATACCTCTAACCAAATCTTATTATCTCTATCAACATCATATCTCTTAGTAAGTTGGCTCTTGTTGTATTTCCTCGAAGACGACGTCATCAACTCTCAAGTTGCTCTCGTCGAAACAATTCCAGTGTTTCTATTTACGCTTTCAAATCATGCAAAAAATTGATGCTTCACCTTTAATATGAAGATAGAGAATAGAATTCTTACTCTCTATTAATACTTGTGTTCCCTGGTGAATTTTACTTGAAATACGGCTCTCAATAGTCACAAAAAAACAACAGGCAAGCAAAGCAATAGGAACTAAATCAGTGTCTGGGTCTAGCTTCATGGCGCTAGCTGTCCTTTCAACACATGACTTCTCATCTAGGAGCTCTTGAAGTTTTGGGGGTGTGTATGATCTAAACACCTTGTGGCCTCAATCAGATGAACTACTTTCTCCTAGGGGTTTGAAGACGCTTGAGTAGTGTTGGCTGAAGGGACGCGAAAGTTATCTCAAGTATTCGTTGATTATTCAATCTGTGTGCAAACGTGAATATATATATATATATATATATATACATACAAGATCCGCCGATTCTAGAAACTTCGTGACTATCCCATAACTACAACAATCTAATCAGTAACTTCTAGGAGATTCCATATGGTGCTATTTCAATCTCATTTTAGTCCTTTCTAGTATCTTCCATCGGCAGTCTGTAAAACCTATACAAACCAATACCGACCAAGTTCAGTGTGATGAGCGCCTTTTCACAACAGGAGCATGATGAAATTTAGTGCCATTTTGAGGAATGTAAGTAAAGGTCAGAACTATTTATTTTTTACGAAGAGAATCGGGTGATGAGTGATAAATTATGGAACAAAATGTTGATTTTATGGATGCAGTACCGAAAAGTTAACCTGCCAACATCATATTTTTTAAATTATTTCTTACAGCAAGAAATTTCATGAGTAGTGTAAAAACTTGACGATTTTTGGATATAATTGTATGTCTGCTTACATGTGTCGAGTTGCGGTCAATAACTCGATGGCAGTTTTCGGTTAGATAAATTAGCCTTTCCCGATTGGGAAGTATAGTGGGATTCTGCCGCGCGTATCTGGCGTCACTGAGAGTGACGAGGTCGAGCCGGTAAGCTCAGACATAATCTTCAAATGACAACAGCCTACTTTTGGTATATTCATAATCAATGGCTGATATCTATACTCAAACCGCCGTAAAACAGGTTGAAAAGCCCTTTACACTTATTCCAGTCGGACTTCGGGAGGCTTCATATGACTCTCCCACTTTCAGGGCAACGACTATCCATTTCGCTGATCAAGTGGAAATAATAGAAAAATGGCTAGAAGCCTACATAAAACCTATATCAAAGATGATTAACGAAGTTTCTTCGATAGAAGACACATATAATTCGTTTATCTTTCGATCAATCCCGCCGGCAAATATTTCCGAGGCCGTGATAGATCATGATTACACTTTATTGGCCATGAAAAGATATGGAGAGTCATCAAGAGAATGGTGGTCTCAGATGATAACCTGCGTGAAGAAAATAGATAGCAATATTGCTGATCCCATCAGAACATTTATGGCTGTGGAGTAGGTCCTGCTTTCAAAAAACTTCACAACCAAGCTAACTAACTGTCCTAGGCTTAGAAATTTCAAAGAAGCCAAAAAACAATTGGAGCTCACTCAAAAAACGTTCGACAATACATTATCAAGATATGTAGGTCAGTCAAAAACAAAGGAGCCATCATCGTTGCGGGAAGATGCCTTCCAAGTTCACGAAACTAGGAAAGCATACCTTAAAGGTGAGCGAAGAAATATCCACTATAAAAAGATACATAGTAATTATTTAAATTAAACTACATAGCTTCTCTGGATTTTTGTATTTTAGCCCCACAACTTCGTTTTGCTATTGATAAACTTCTCGTTCGAATCTCTTTTGACCAATGGCGTGAAATGAAACGATCGTCTGAACACTCTACTGCGAGCTTTGCAAAGTTTTCTAACGAGATGGATCGGGTGCGTGGTTGGAGTAAAGAAATTGAGTCCGGCGAGACCGTCTTTCGACGGGAACTGCAATTTTCTAGACGAGAAATTGCTGAATTAGCTTCAGAATCTTCTATTCCTTCCAGAGAGATCGAAGACTACAATGTTTCAACCGTAGCCTTCCTTGGCTCAAGAGGAGCCTCGTCGCTAACCATGCAAGTATCACAAGAAGACGATGAAACTTCAGATAAACATGGATGGCTATTTCTTAAGGTAACTTCGGGAAAGCCTGCGAGAACATCATGGGTACGTTACTGGTTTTACGTCAGGAATGGCATATTTGGCTGGCTCATCCAAGGCTCACAGTCCGGTGCAGTCGAGGAATCTGAAAGAATAGGTGTTCTTCTTTGCAGCGTCAAGCCTGCAGTACAGGAAGATCGACGGTTTTGTTTTGAAGTCAAGACAAATAATCAAGCGATTCTGGTACAAGCAGAAACGCAAAATCAGCTGATGGAATGGTTGAAGGCATTCGAGTGCGCAAAAAATAAAATCCTCGAAGTAAATGCGAAATCCTTCAGGTCTCCTGGTAGCTTAGATCCTGCCTTTAATATCTCAGGGCCGCTAACCCCGGAATTTGCTATGAAATCTATTGACCAGGTTGGAGATGAACAAATAGGAAACATTCTGGACCGATCCAGTACTTTGCAATTTTCAGAATCTGCAAATGTTTCAAGGAAAACTAGTATGGATTTCGCCTCTCGCTGGTCTACTACTCCAAGAGATGACAACGATACGGGCAAAGACCATTTGGCTAGGAAAATACAGCGACTCGACCTAACTAGAAAGCCCCTATATCCTTTAGAGCCACCAGCGACGCCTGCTTCAACTACAGCCGGTGGTATTGCTAGTCTAATATCCGCCAGCCACAATATCTTCCCTGTTTCTTTGAATTTAACAGGGATGAACACCGTTCCTAAGACCACATTACCTTCAAAAAACTACACGGAAACTCGTACAAGCTCCTTAGCTCCAGCTACCCTCGCAATCTCGCCTGCTCCAACTAACTTAAGCAAAGCAGCTATTTTAATGAGCAGCGAACGTGAAATTGCCGTCGGGCGAAACTCTGTCGGTGGCATACCATCTGTTATCATAGCAAATGTTTGGGGAAGCAGTGTTTGGGAGTATATCAACCGTGAGTTTTTTATATCTCGAGGTAAATCATGTAAAATGATCTTTCATTAGGTTTGGAGAAAGGGGAGACAAGATCGACTATCTCTCTAAATAAAGCACCTTATTCTAGTATGAAGCCGCCCAAGTCGTCAAATTTCAGCAGCACCAAAAGCTCAAGGGCCGAATCTCGGCTCTCTGAAAATTCTCGACAATCAGTCAATCCTTCCATTCGTCACACAAAAAGCCCCAACAGTTATCTCGAATCAAAAGTTTCACAGAAAAATAATCCCATAGCAGAAAGGTTCCCTCAAAACTACCCTGCCGAGCTTCGAACCCAGGAAGCTCAATTCAGGATATTGTTTCCCGGTGCACCCCAAGAACATAAGGTTTTGCTGGTATTTCGCGCCACATGGAATCCAAATGAGCAACAAGAGTTCCCTGGCAGAGTTTATGTTACTCAACGCGACATGTTCTTTTACAGCCATCACCTCGGTCTAGTTCTTACCACTGGAATCAAGATGAATTTTATCACGGAAGTCACTGCTGCTCCGGGAAAAGATTGCGACTTCTTATTCCTTCATATTCGTGATGATTCGTCGGCAAAGCTTTCTCGAATCACCATCAAAACATTTTTAGAGCCACTTCGATTGCTAGAGCTGAGACTAAATTACCTCGTAGGTATTTCTCAGGTAAATGAGAAAATTGGTGAGATTTCTCGAAACCCACTCCGTTGGCAGCCCTTACTTAAGCTTTCAAACTACTGACTCATCACAGATATTGAAAATATCATAGATGCACTTATTAGTCTTGAGGATAAAGATGATCTTGGTGCAAGCCTCAGCTGGGATAGTGGGGAAGATGACGAAATTATAATCGGCCGCGACCACAAATATCGGGACTTGGCTAACTCCTCTCAGACTGAACGAGGCTCATATTTTGGAAAAAAGACGAAAGATATCCCAAGATTCCATCTTCCATCGCAACCTTTTCTATATGAACCTCCAGGTGTACAACGAAAATTCATAGAACGTGAATTCAATGTCACTCCAAAAGCTCTATTTCATGTGATATTTGGAGATAAGAGTGCTGTATTTCAGCTTCATTACCAGAAAACAAAAGCAAAGCTGAATTCTAATGGACCGTGGCTATCGATAGCACAGGATCCAACGCGCCGTGATCAGATGCGTCGAGAATTCGAGCTTCAGATCGATTCTAGCCAGCTACTTATTCGGACGCAAAAAGCCACTATAGTCGACTACCAAGTTATTGATGTGATAAATGATAATATATGTTATGTAGTGACAACTTACAAAACTCTTTGGCAACTACCTTATAACAAAAATTTTAAGCTAGTCTTCAAGATGGTCATTACGCATATGAGCAAATCAAAGTGTAAGTTGGCGATATATGCTAGGATTGATTGGTCAAAACCTCCCATTTTCTTCAGAGGCCTGGTTGAAAGACAGGCATTCGACGATTCAGCTCTTGACGCAGAGGATTTAGTAAATTTGATTTCAGAACAAATACCAAAGCTTGGGCCAGATAATACAACCAAAAGATCCATCATTCTCTTTGGACGAATCGGCCGAAAAAAATCAGTACCACTTGTGCCCAAAATCGGCATAACTCAAGAACACCTTGAAAGCCAGCGACGAACTCTTACGAGCATATTATTGAAAAATTTAATATCTTTTACATTGACTGCCATCATCAAAGCTATTAGTTGGTTTCTTACAGCTTTTAAGTTGATCTGGGGGGTGTTCAGTGTGAACTGGATCATCTTAATGTTACTACTTGCCAGTGTGCTAACTAATGGGCTATTTACATCTCGAGGTGCCTTGGATTGGTGGTCAGAGCGTAAAGCAGCAAATTTTATGGCACGGTTAGGCGTTGGTCCTAATCGTATAGTTAGCAAATCTATCTATCTGAAGGACCTCGATGAAGCTCTAAAACCACTATATCCCAAAATTTCGGGAAATGTGGACAGTTCATGGTATGTGGATTAGCCAAAGCAGAGGAATTCTTGCTAACTCGAACTTTAGTTACAATCAGTTCAAATGGATCATGAATGTTACAGAGATGAACTCTCATCACGATATAGCTGGCACACTTTTCTCAGATATATCGACCAAGTCAACCGCCCAAAAACTACGACGCACTCGGCAACGTCTCGGAACGTATCGCCACGACCTTTTAATAGCCGTACGTATCGTTAACCAGGTCGAGAGGACCTTGCTGGAAGGGGAATGGGAGAATTGGCTACTGAACGAGAATATGAAATGTAAGCAGGTCTCCTTGATGCTCCAAAATGTCCTCTCCCGTGCCAAGGATTCTCCTAAGAACTTAGCGGACGGGGAGGATGAAGCGAGCAGTCAGCTCAGAGAAGTGCGCAAATGGCAGGAAAAGTACTGTGATAGCTGCGCTCTCGATCAGGATTTACTCTCACAAAGAGATCATCTGGCTTTCGATTGAATTACACTTGGTTTACAGGGACAGTTTTTTTTTATAGATGTAATGTAATGTAATGCAATGTAATCAATAGAAAAAATACGGGACTTGATATTCCTGCCAGACCAGTCGTCTCGATCGATGGTCCACTGACCTGAAGCTCAAGTCAAACTTACTACCAAAGTTTTTGCAGCACATGGATTATATAGCAAAATTCACTTCTGAAAATTCAGCTCAGGCTCAGAGTGCGAGAGGCTATTTCTACTAAATCTACGATCAGGTGCTTCCACTTCAACTTATACAACGGCAGTCGCCAGCACGAAAAGAGAGCCTTCGCTTTCTGGCCACCGAAATCGAGATGCCTCCGCGCGCGAGATAACAGTCGCCGCTCTTCGCATCACGCGCCGCTATCTCGCCATAGGCATGGCTACACACCACGGACCCTCCGGACGGCTTTTTAATGTATATATACATTTTTTTAATGTGTGGTATGTCATCCATTATTTTAATGTATATAAGCATTAACTTCATGTATGTAAACAATAATCTAATGTATGTAAACATTAATCTAATGTATTTTTTATGTACACATTATTTTAATGTATAGAAACATTATTTTAATGTATAGAAACATTATTTTAATGTATAAAAACATTAAATTAATGTTTTTTTTCCCGAGGGTCTGTGGTGACAGCGTACCAAGAGCGGCCGAGGCGATCCGACGGAACACGAACTTTGTGGAGCACGGCGCACGCTTTCGTTTCTCGGTCCGTGAGGAGGTAATGGGTCATCTCCTGCCTACCTCCGGGGGTCGCGGGCTCGTGCGAAAGTCTGGTACGGCCGGCTGGCTAGCTCTATTTCGCCATGGAGGGCGCTTGGTGGCGGTGGAGCGTCAGGCACGGATGAGGTGGGGCGGTTGGAGACGGGACAGTGGGCGCGTCGGAAGCTCGAGGTACGCCGACACGTCTGACGAAAGACTAGGCTCGATTGGGCTTTGCTCAGCCGGTATGTTCTGGTCGGAGAATCTAACTGCGTACATATGCGTGGGGAAGGCGTCACGAAACCTAGTCTGAAACGGAAGAGGAGATATCACCTTGGAGGGATCGATCTATACTACTATCCCAGGTCTATAAATATGACGCGGGACTGTAACGCTCCACTCGCCTTTTTATGATCCTAGGTCCTGGAAGGAGACGGTTAGGTTGAGAGAGAAGTGAGGTTGTACAGCCAGAAGTTTCCGTCTGATATTGATTTCAGAGCTTCCACTTGAGCATAACATGGTGCTTGACAAGAGGTGTAGGCTTTCGTCGTCAATCACAACGGTGCCCCTGTAAAAATTGAATATGTTTGTATTGCGGACGGAATGAACGAAATTCCGTTAGCTGTCGACTACTTATCTACTGCGAGAAGTAGGCTTGATTCCTGAGTACTCTGATTCCCAAGGTGAGACAAACCAGCTTAGATATTGCCATCTTCTAAAGGCTCTAGCTTTATTTTCGATGAAAGTGCCCACGCCGGTGGTTGAAGAATCAAGTTGTATGATTCATTTGTATATTACCTCTATTGGTAGTTGGGTGTATTATTTCGTCAATTAGTCAAGCTCGATGGGGCGTAAGTGTAAGGACTTTGGTCTGAGTATATTAGTCTTGATTAAATATAGGCTTATGCCTTACAAACCGAAAGTACCTTTGATCCCGAAGATCTGCTAAAAAGGAATATTTCATTGACTTGGTGTTTTAATCCCAGCCGGAAAGCCTAAGGGCCTGAGACTACATCCTGAAGGTTTATTTCTCATGAAGAAGGGTGTGGATCGGTAAGACAATAGGCCCCTTGGATATAACCAAGACTAAACCTTTCTTGAGGGAATTGAAGCTGGCCAGGATCTATACACCAAGTTCTCTGCACTTTCCCGATAATTATCACGTGATCCACAACGTCAATGATGCCATTACTGCCCAAAACTTCACATTTAAGGACATAGTTGACCGGATATGCAGGAGGAAGCAAAGCAGGAAGAAGAATATTTTTGCCTTGATGGTTCTCTAGCGGTACTGGGACGTGATGGCAAAAAATGCGATTCTGAATGCCTTTATTTTGAAATACGCCTTTACTGAAGCTGTCAGCTAAACGAGCACCAGCATTTGAGCGAGTCGGAAAGTGTATTAAGAAATGCCCATGATATCTAACAGCTTCCAATGTATGTGATGGTTTTTTAATATTGAATGATATGATGGTGTCAGGCTTCAAGGTAACGGTGTTCACCGACGAGAGAGTCATCCCGATCCCTCTTGAATCTGCTGCATCCGGGTCGTTGGTCCAACTTGGGTGTTGACATGTGGTGAGTATGGCGACAGACTGAGGAACATTGCGCATAATTTGTCGCACTTGTTCCGGCACCAGTTCTTCGTGCTCCTCGGAGCAAGCGTACGGCTGTGCATCAGCCGTCGTTGAGAATCTTTTGAGCTGTACGGCTCGTAAAAACAGGGGGACTGATGGTCGAAACGCTGTCGGCATACGTCTTCTCGACCTTGGGCCATGACCAACAAAAAAATTCACGGCTTGAACTGAAAATATGGTTAGTACGAACACAATGACTCAGGGCCCATCTTACGTTTCTGCGGTTCGGGTCCCAGTGAGTAGCAAGAGATACGTTGTAGAATACTTCGAGCTTTGAACGCCATTAGTTGAGACCTATCGACGTATCGAATTAAATTGTACTGTTCGCTAATTGAGTCATCTCATGTGGATGATTAATCAAATATACAGACAGGTCCAAACCGAAGGTTAACAACAATATGAGAACCTTCACAAGTAATTCCTAACATTGTGAAATATTCACATTGTCGTTGGTACGAAACGATAGCATTATTTGTAGAGCTCTGTACATATTATTATTTGTGCAACGTCCCTCTCAAGACAGATAATTGACCCTCCCTCCAATGTAACCCAGTCTGGACAATTCCGTCTAACCGCCACCCGTACAATAAAATTGAACAAACGCATATCAACTGAGCATGCAGCTAGAGCGCCGTTGAATAAATTTCTATTGATTACATGTACACGTAATCACGTCAGGCATACAATTTCGCATCTCATCGAGCATCAATCAACGCCAATGTCGTCCAAGCCTCTTTCCTGCGTGCTGCGGCGCTCCCATCTACCTCCCGTCTGCAAGTCTCATATCCAGCAACAAGTTCGTCACGCCACCCTCATCAAACGGCCCTATCGACCTTATACCTTCACACAGCTCGTTACCCTCTCCGACGGTAGCACTTTTCTGACACGCACTACCTCGCCCGCTCCGGTGTATAAGTCAACAAAAGATTCGCGCAATCATCCACTATGGCAGCCAAGTTCAGCGGCACTGCGCAATGTGGAAGCCGACGAAGCAGGCCGATTACGCGCCTTCAGATTACGATTTGGTCGTGGATGGGATGCGGAGGAGGCTTCAGATGAACAAGACGAAGATGGAAAATCCAACCAAGATAATCTAATGGACTTAATCAGCGATTTGGCCCCTGAAAATGAAGATAAAGCTAAATAACAAGAGAAAAGCTAATGATTTTACGAGAAAACTCTACTTGTCGAAATCGCTAATTCGCAAAGGTCAAAACGAAAGTATTGCCATAGATCTGACAACATCTTTTGGGTCTAGACTTAACCAAATGGGAACTGTATTGATCTTTTCAAAATAGACTCAAGTTTGAGGGACAATTAAATGTAGCACTTTAGTGATATACAATGTGTGCATCTAAACTTAACAAATGAGTAGGTTGGAATCCCACTCAAGGATAGCGGCGTTCAGTTGGAGACGGCAAGAAAAGAGTATATACATTAGTGTATGAACAGCAACGCTATCAACGCTACATTGTCTACAAAACCTAAATTCGTACTTCATCTCATTAATAACAGGTCATGAACTGGATTTTAAACGGTTTTGAGGAGTTTTTTTAGATCTTACTATTACTCGCGATCAGGTGCATCGCCAACGGTACTTTTCGGAATCTTTGAGTCAACTAATGCTTCTCCCTTAGCTTGATTAGAGAAAGTGGGAATTATTGGCGGCTTGTAAAAAGCGTCATCGTCATCTTTGGCATCAAGTTGCATCAAAAATGTTTCCCAGATTTCGATTAGCTTAACAGTTAGTTCAGGCCTTGCACAAGAATGGTACGAATTTTACCTCTTTTTGTGCTTCTACAGCACTTTCCAGAAACGTTTCAACAGCACTCTTAAAGTCCTCGACTTTTTCTCTTTCAAATCTGTCAAGTTCATTTCTCATTAAGCGACCCATGTCCTCAAACAGCAATCGAGCTTGATGAACCTTTTTCTCGGCATCGGCGACGCTTGCATTAATTTGAACGAGTCGATCTTTTTGAGATTTCCCGTGTCGTAACAACTTGTCTTGAGCAGCCTTTCTCTTTTGCATTTCCTGATCGGCAGAATGCCATGACCCAAATGCTTTCTGGCGTTGACTAAAGGCTTGCTTAATACTACCAATTAAACGGATATATTCATCAATTGTAATTCCAAGAGTTAAAACGTCTTGCTGAGCCTGTCGATCATACAGCTCTTTGATTCGAATCTGTAGTTCTGAAAGTCCTTCTAAAGGTTCGGCAAGAGATGGAGAAAGTTCAACAGTGGAGAGAGCATGTAGAGATGCGGAAAAATCGCCCGCTGCCTCTGCGAGTCCTTTTCGCTGCGCGACAACAATTTCCATAGATTTTAGTAAAGCTTTTAGCTGGTTTTCGAGTGCATCTAGATAGATTCGGCGCTCGTGAAACCACTTTCGTTCAGTTAGTTTCGTATAGTTTTATGGAATTTTTCTACAATTTCTTCACTTACATCGTCTTGCTCAACGAACTTGCCGCCGCCTCCAACTGAAATGCCCAGACCACTGAACATTCCTTTGTTCTCTCCAAGGGTTTCTTTCCTTTCTTTATGTTTGACATCTACATTAAAAGCCTCACTTTCAAGAAAGATTTTGAGGTCCGCATCATGCTGAAGAGTGGGATGTGCGGCTACTTTTTTCAGCATTCGTTCCAAGGCGGCTCTTCTCGATTCTACAAAGTTAGTATCAAATCGTCCGACTGCTTGCTTCTCGGGGGGTGGGGGGACGACAACTCCGGGGTTATTCGCGTGTAGGGAATTATATAGCCATAGAAAGTCTCTGTATCTCCTGGTGACGGAAAATTCAGGTTGGCGATACGCTTTTGATGTTGTCTGATATGTATTAGTTTTACTAGACCCTAGTACTCAACGCTTTCCTACCCTAGTCCTTACGAGATACACAATGTATGAGCTCGTAAGATCCCCAACTTTATGAGGGTCTCCGACCGATATATCAAAGCTCGGTTTGGCCGCCAGCTCGACGCTCATACTAGGTTGAGTTTCTCTTTTGATGGGCTCATTGGGTGGTAATGAGACAGGGGGAGGGACTCGAGGGCCCTGATCAAGGGGTAATTCATCGTTGTTAAGTTCCGTAAAATCAAGTAGGCTTTTTTTTTGCGGCGGCTGTCTAGTTTGGTATTTGTTTGTTGGGCTCTGTTCTTTCTGTGGAGGAGCCGGGGGATTCTCTGAGGATAAAATGGGTGCATTTTCTCCAAGGGGACCGAGAGGACCGAGAGAATCATCTATGGGAACTGGTTGAGTTATTGGTCGGCGGGGAACGCTGCGAAGATTACGGCCTCCAGGTGAGGCTAATTTGTGAGATTGAGGATGGGGATCTTGGGATTTTGGCTCTGCTCGGAATTTTAGTCTGGAGAAAGCAAAGAATGGTCGATTAACCTAAAGTTTGGTTACATATCGGACTTTTGGGGCCCGTTGATAGACTTGCGCCTGATGGCATATCTGGAGTATGTTAGCTTTCAATTCTGGTATATCTTCAGACGATAGCTCGCTGAACACCTACCGCCCCAAGGTGACTCTATAGCATCTCCTAGATCCATTTTTGCAGAAACCGGCGGGGTGCAGAAGACGATCTAGAACTCAAACTTTCGAACCAATTATTTCCTCTGTTGTCTGAGAAGTCCGCGCCAAGACATCACGATAAGGCACGTGCTGAGAGCTTGACGGTGTTTTGGAGGAATTCATTCATCTGAAAGTCTTTCATGAGGACATCATCACCCCGATGACTAATTATTCTTCACACCCACTCAGATACATGTGATCAACTAACTTACTTTTATACCTTTTTTCATCCTGTAAATGTAAAGTCTTCCGAACCATGACATTGTCATGACGCCATTTCACGATCAGAGATGCAGTCCGTCAAAAACGTTTCTCGGTGATTATTTATCCTTCAAACATCTAATCTAGTTTATCGGTCTCTGAATCAAACCTGGTACGGCCTAACTTGTATTCTATCTGAATGATCTTGATTTTGTGACTTCAAAATAAGTGTCCATCACCTTCGGATTATCGATAGCCATGGCAGCGACACCAATCCTGAATTTTTATTACTATATAAGCAAAGCAATATTCAGCTGCTTTTCTGCCCGATATACTCGAGCCATTCCTTCAACCTTTATACTTAGTTGTTTTTACTCCATCTACGTCAAGCTATCTAACTCAGATTGCCGAACTGACACATCTCGACAAGGCGACAACGGTAAAGAAATTTTGCTCCGGCTGGAAGACCATTAACTTGCTTCCACGAGGTCTAGAAAAAGGCTTGAGCTTGTCACAAGTCCTCTGGCGGAAAACACCCATTAACGCCGCTTCATACGACCAATTCTACACTAGATGATTCAACGCGTAGCCCTTATCAAGTAGATCGAGCGATTTGGCATGTCAGAGATTCCAAGTTTTCAGATCCCCCCAGCAAAATGTCGCTGAAGCGAAAGTTTCAGGAGACGGGTTACGTTGTCGGCTCTACTGGAACAAAGATAGCACTTCTCGGAGGAAAACACTCAGCTAGAAAGCCAGGCCAATTCTAATTCTCAAAACGACCGTAAAAAAGCGCCGCTTGATCTCAGCACCAGATTTGCTAACCTAGATTCAATCATAGCAAATTAAGAAAATTAGAGATTGCGAGAGTCATAGAATAACGTAGCTTAGTCCAAAGCACAAAAGAAAAATAAATCCTAATCCTATGATCTTTCTCGTCTCTAAATATGTAGTTTGCATAGAAATAAGACATTTTCACCTTTTGCAATTTCATAATTTTGTAAATTATTGTTGTGATAAAAAATGCGACGATTCTAGGGCTTTTAGCTCAAATATCTGGAGGGCCTGTCTGATCCCTAGATTTCAACCCAGTAAAGCACCTTTGGGACGAATTAAAGAGAAGACCTGAAACTATCCTATACTTTCGAAAAAAATAGGGACAATTTGCGAGAGGGTAGAGAAATGATGAGCTCTAATACTAGCCAGTGCATGCCGAAACCTTGGAGAAGTAAATCCGAGGCGAACTGGTGTAAATGTGGCCGGGAAGGATGGGGAGGATACTGGATTTTGGAATAACCACCACGATCGACCCACCGTTTTTACCATGCCACCATTTATTTTCTAGAAGCTTACACAACTCCAGTCTCTGGGATTAGAATTATGTAATGAATACTTAATTACATCTATGTAAATTTTTGGGCTATTTGACCGAGCTTGAGGGGTGCTGTAAGCCTCCAAGTAAAATTTAACTGATTAATTAATGAGACAATTTCTTTGACTAGTATGTATGTTTTATTTTACATCAATATTGTGTATGCAGGCTTAAGGCTATGACGCTAATGACGACGGAAGTCTTGTATTTCGTAGAATGATATAGCGTGACGTTTGGAACACTCATACTCAGATTTCATTTGCAGATACCACTACGAGGAGTACACCTTACGGACAAGCAACCTCTACCGTGAATACCCACCACAGGGAAAAGCGTGAAAAGCCCGTGTTATCTGACTATGCTTTCGTCATTCTACGAACACACTATCACCGCGAGAGAGAATGGTGTAAGGGTCTTGCTGGATACGAACCAGCTTTCTCTTGTCTCAAGTGGTGTCGCGGGATCAATTGGTGAAAGTAAACTTCATAGCAAGTCCAGTATAAAACCAGTTGATTATTGAAGACTCTGGTAAGAATAAGGATGGGCATACTCTGTATATAAATGCATAGTCCCTGTAACGGGCTGGGCTAGTGTCTGTGCCCATCCTACCTAGCGAACGCGCTAAACTACGACTCCCGAAGGTTAGGATTCTGGTCAGGGATATACATATAAAAGAGGCTGGATAATAATTCCCAAATTTACCCAGGGTAAAGGGAGTGATCTAAGTAGCCGATAAGAACTATAAAGTATAGAACTGTCCCTCCAGGAATAACCATAGAAAATATAATTGTTATTTGTGGCATAGCTTTCGTGCTCAAGCCGAATTCCTTAGTCCGTGACAGTCCCGCTCCTTCCGCTAATTACTGGCATAAAGACAATTGAGTTGCTACACAACCACCCAGCAATCACACACGTGATAGTAGCGCTGGCGCAGTCAGTGCACAACAAGGGATCAATCCCGTAACAAGTGGGGCATGTGTCCAAGATGCCCAGTCTCAACGAGGGTAACGAACGTTCTGTGGGGCACTAAAAGATGTTTAGAGTGTGAGTCAATGGTCCTCCGGAGAAGAGAAGAAGTTGAGTAGAAGGTATGTAGTATTCAGAAGACGTTGCGTGAGGACGAGATGTTCCACACGCCAGAACTATATGCACGAAGATACTCCACAACTCTAAATCCCTAAACCAGTCGTTTAACGACGCATTACCTGTCAAATGAGTTAAGTAAAATTGGTCTCATGACTCTGGACTCCCTGCATGACATTTCATTCTACTGCTCCTTAGATGCGATACTAGCCTTCGAGACTAAGGATTCATCTTAGGAAACAATGCACTAATCCGTGAAACCCAGACTCTACTTGGGAGAACGGTCCAGACGGTGCACCACTGCACCATCCGACCCAATTTTATTATATTATCGCTATAAATAGGACCGACAATTTCGCGAGCCACCATACAAAATATCTAAATTTCAAACACGTATAGTTTCTTCAACAGTTATTGAAATTAAAATACACGATGATATTTTTGTGCCTAAGCTTCGCGCACACAAAAATACTGTCGTAGATTTGAATTTAAACCGTTAATGAAGGATCTGGAACAATTAGCGTTCGAGGCACAGTAGTTGTGCGTTTAGTCGGGAGTGACTGTAATCGGCGGGTATCGTCTACCCCCCTCCTAACAGGAGGGGGCCGCAGCAAAATGCAACGCTTTTCCACACCAAAAATCGCCAGAGTTCATCGATTTCAACGACGCACAACTCAACAACGCCACAATAGAATCATCTCGAATTTAGAATATGCGCACAACTCTTCATTAACATTTACGACAGCATCTTTCTTCATCTCTCAATGTAGCGAAAGTCATCTAAAAATCTCCCAGCCTATCTCTATGCGAAAGTCCGACAGGCATATAGGGATATTTTGGGGTGTCAAGAGGGCAATTTGAGTTTTATCAGTTCGGAATGAGGAGAAACTGAATAAAACGCACAAACTTAAATCGCATAAGTGCTTCTATGTAAATATTAATTTTGGGACAAATCCGTCAAGGCGCTATTGAGTTGTGCGTCGTTGAAATTGATGAATTATGGCGAGTTTTGGTTTGGAAAGCGCTGCATTTTGCTGCGGCCACCTCCTAACAGGAAGGGTCTAGACGATAACCGCCGGTTGTTACATGTACAATGAATAATGAGTGAAATTTTTTTTCCAAGTACATCTGGTATTTAAATTTAGATATTTCCGAATACAGTAAAACCCCTCGTACTTAATACTCCTGGGACCGTCTCATAATTATTAAGTAGAAGGGGTTTTACTGTAGTACTAGCCCGACGTTGGGACCGGACATTCTGATAAAGTAGGAGGGGTTATTAGGTATGAGGGGTTTTACTGTATTGGCTTTCCTTGTTATGGAATTAATATGAAGTCCAATTTCTTCTAAATCAGGGACGGCATGTAATTCTTCCATTCTGAAAATTTAATTTTCACATTTCAAAATCACTAAGAGAAATCATACTTTTAGAACTTATGGGCTTACAAGAAATGCCAACATGACCTAAGATGTACACAAATAATCGAAAACCGCAGCAAATCATATCTTGGGAACGCTCCTTTCAGACAAATTTTTAACCAGCCAACCCTAACTCCACAAATCCTGCGCCTAACCTGCTTGGTGGTCTTAATCAACCTCCTCCATAGCGCTCTCTACAGGTGCGGAATCTGTTGGTTGATCGACCTCGATTGGTTCTGTCGCCTCAGCCTCGTCACCAATATTTAAACCAAGAGAAACCAATTTGTGGATTCGCTCAGCGAATCCAGCCGGCTCCTCAATTGTGAAACCAGAAACTAAAAGAGAAGTTTCAAAGAGAAGTTGAGTTATGGATTTCACTGTTCGATCGTTCTCCCCGTCTGCCTCCACTTTCTTCTTGAGCTCCTTAATGATAGGTGAGCGAGGTGAGATCTCAAAGGTTTTCTTTGAAGACATGTAAGATGACATCGACGTATCTCGGAGAGCTTGAGCCTTCATTATTCTTTCCATGTTAGCAGACCAGCCGAATTGTCCAGTTCTGATAGCGCATGGTGAGCCAACAATCTTGTGACTCACGACAACCTTCTCAACTTTGTCACCGAGAACGTTCTTCAAAGCCTTTGCGAGGCTCTCGTATTCCTTTTCTTCGGCCTCACGAAGCTTCTTCTCTTCGTCGGTTTCTTCAAGCTCGAAATCCTTGGTGATATCAACTAATTTCTTTCCATCAAACTCTTTAAGTTGAGTCATAGCATACTCATCGATAGGATCAACCAAGAAAAGAACTTCGAAGTTCTTCTCTTTCAAGGAATCAAGGAATGGTGACTTGCTGACAGCTTTGAGAGACTCGCCTGTAATGTAGTACATGTTCTTCTGGTGTTCAGGCATCCGGGTCACATAGTCAGTGAGTGATGTTTGATCGTCACCGGACTTGGTAGAGTTGAAGCGAAGTAGTTTAGCAAGTGCAGGACGATTCTGAGAGTCTTCGTGGATACCAAGCTTGATGTTCTTACTGAATGCAGTGTAGAACTTATCGAATTGCTCTTTGTCCTCAGAGATCTCCTGGAACAATTCGAGAACTTTCTTGACGATATTCTTCTTGATAACCTTCATGATCTTATTTTGCTGGAGTGTCTCTCGAGACAGGTTGAGAGGTAGATCCTCAGAGTCAACGACACCCTTGACAAAGCTGAGCCATTCAGGTATGAGATCGGTTGCATCGTCTGTGATGAACACGCGGCGTACGTAGAGTTTGATGTTGTTTTTGGTCTTCTTGGTTTCAAATAGATCGAATGGGGCGCGCTTGGGAACGAAGAGAATGGCTCGGAACTCAAGTTGTCCCTCCACAGAGAAATGCTTCACAGCGAGATGGTCCTCCCAGTCATTAGATAGAGACTTGTAGAAAGCCCCGTATTCTTCTGATGTAATGTCGGCAGGATTTCTAGTCCAGATTGGTTTTTGCTTGTTGAGCTCCTCCTCCTCAACCTTGGTTTCTTTGATTTTCTTTGTCTTTGATTTCTTCTCTTCCTCTTCATCGTCTACTTCTTCAATTTTAGCCTTTTTTTCATCAGAATCCTCAGCCTCCTTGGTCTCAGCATCCTCATCAGGAACCTCAGTTTCGACTTCCTTTGTGACGTGCAAGTAGATAGGATAAGAGATGAACTCAGAGTGTTTCTTGATGACTTCCTTGATCTTTGATTCATTCAAGTAGTCCTGTTGTTCTTCTTTCAGGTGGAGGATGATCTTAGTTCCACGGCCAAGGCTTTCACCTTCGGTATCGGGTGTCAAAGTGAAAGTTCCACCAGCTGATGATTCCCATATGTACTGTTCATCGTCATTGTTCTTTGATACCACGGTAACCCGATCAGCAACAAGATAAGCTGAATAAAATCCAACACCAAATTGACCGATCATTGAAATATCGGCACCGGCAGTAAGAGCTTCCATGAATTGTTTGGTACCGGAGCGAGCAATCGTACCCAAGTTGTTGACAAGGTCCTAAGGAGAAGTTAGCCTTTCGAAAGGCGATTGTGGATGAGATTATACTTACAGCCTTTGTCATTCCAATACCAGTGTCGCGAATGGTGAGTGTCTTTGCCTCTTTGTCTGGAATGATATCAATGCGGAGATCTTTTCCAGATTCCAATTTGCTGGAGTCCGACAGAGCCTCATATCTAATCTTGTCGAGAGCATCGGAACAATTTGATACGAGTTCTCTGAGAAATATCTCTTTGTTAGAATAGACGGTGTTGATAATCAAAGAGAGTAACTGAGAAATCTCAGCTTGGAACTCGAAAGTTTCGCCAGTCATTTTCGCGTATGGGTATCTAGTAAAATACCCTGGTTAGCGAGTCTGAGGTGTAGCCTTAGAGTTTCATCGGTAGAAGGCGCGGGGCAGGCAGGGACATTTGATTGTAGATAGGATTTAACATACCAAACGTTAAGCAAGTCGTAGAGTGTCAATTAAATCAAGAAGGGATATTTCGAAGATTTTTGAATTCAAATTCTTATGATGAAAAGAAAGGCAGAAGGAGGTGGAGAACAAAATATATAGAATTCCCCCTGCTCAAAATAGTTTGGTCCATCGCCCATCGAATCTCATGGAATCTTGCTGCCTTACAAACTTGGCTGTCAAAGAAATTTTGAGGCAACAAAACAAGGATACAACATTTGGTATGAAAGCATTAATTTATGGCTTTAACCATAATTATATGAAAATTGGTAATTCTGTGCAGATAAAGACTGTGTTAAAACTGATTTCATCGATTTATTTCAACTGTCATTTACGGATATTTCACCTCTAAACATCAGAATCTCAGAAGGATAGCAAGTTGAAGGCCTAAATAATAAGGTTGCCGTTATATTCACGTGCCATATAACGGAGTACATGAAAGCGTTTCCGCCCCTTTTTCTTGGCGGAGAAACAGCCGAAGCCAATCAAAGTTTTCACTTCGAAGAATCTTCTAGACAACACTGGGTGCAAGAACATTCCATCTAATTTAAATTAATTATTTTTAGACTCAAAGCCATTCTTTTAGAATCTACCACAGTCTATGTCTCAAGCTAGATTTCTGCTTGATCCACACGTAATTTTTATTAGCTGTACGTCTTTCACTAATTCGCTTGTAATGTGGAGCTGAAACACATAAACAAAGGTACGTATCCATCGATTTCCAGTGCAATCAACCGATTGCTCTCTACACGTGCGAGTACTGTAGTGTTCTCAACCCCTTACATTGGTGATTAAACTCCTCAATGCCATAAGAGGTAGTTACTAATAAGGAATAAGAACATGGAACAATATTCATTAGATACTAATTACAACTACGACGACATGTACTAGTAACTAATTGGGAGAAACAAGAACCCCTTTAATTACACTGATGAAGCCTCCCAGAGTGAATAAGCAGCTCCCGAGTACATCCAGCATAAATATATACATGTAATTGGATTCATCAGATAATAAGTGAGTAAATATAGTCTTTAAATTTGACTTCAACTTCTAGATTTTGTGGCCCCACGCCCAAGTCCTCTTTTACAATTACATCGGACAGAGACCTTATCGATGAACCTCTTGGTTAATTAATCTTTCCAATCTTCAGTTTACCTTTAATGAACTCGATCATACAGTTCAGCTTTTCTTGGGTTTCCTATGATCAGGTTTCTTGCCTTTGTTTCTTTTCCTTTTGATTTTTGTCTTTTTATCGGCTCTGCTGTCTCGCCTAAACAATATTGCCCCAACCGTCCCTGATCCAGAAGTCGAAGCAGTGGTTATCATAGGAGAAGAGAGACAAGTTAATCTTTAACCATCAATCTATTAATTAGACATTCTTTCCTTGACTTTTGATCGATAAATTTGAGACATTAAATATGCAAAATTCAATCATCATCGTTACTTCAAGTGACCAGGTATGCTATCTTTCTTCACACTTGCGCCATCACCTTGTCTAAGCAGACTATAAACACTTGCTTTTATGATGGATAACCATATGGACGGCTTGCATTAACTGCCACGAGGACTTTTCGGTACACCTCTTATCAGCCCAGAATTTCTATTCTGGGCCCTCTTCATGCTGTGGTGGATTGAGATAGGGACCCCCCCCAGAAAATATTTTTTCTGTATAACTTGTCTTAGTAAAGATTAGCTCTTCAGATTTCAGATTCAGCTATGGCTTATCTTGTAACTTAGGTTCCGTTCGAATTGTAGTGTTGATTTAGCCTGTAGTCTCCTTACTCTTGGTATCCTACGATCCTTTCTGATCATCGTTGTAACGGCTTGCTAGCCGATGATTCCCTGTAGCCTACACTGGCTAGAGTTAATGAGCCAGACCTAAGGGGTTGGTCTGGTGGTTGCCGGGTGGACCGTGGATCGCCATAATGTACTTAGATTCTCTGTCTCCATAGAATAAATGTCATGTCCCCTTCTCACTTTTATTCAAGACAATTTACTGGTGACCTACACAGGGGATTTTCCTCTGGTCATCGCTATTGTCTACTCTGCTCTTATTTATCTACCTAGTTTTTATCATCGGTATCGAGACGTCCGGTGGTGACTATCAGTAATCGTGTCGTGCTGATACAGTATATTTGTCGAAGCAGGTCATCTTACGCGTCGAAGTCGAGTCAATTGTTATTCGGAGCTATCTTGAGTCCACAGGCTGAAGAATCGTTCTAAAGTTTTGTTGGCAGCTCGTTGGTCTAGAGATATATATTACGACCTAATTCTGTGCTGCTGTATTGAAACGCGTCGTCGCATTGCCTATTATAGGAACCTGGCTCGTTCAAATTTTGACCTACAGTGTGGAAGGAGGAAATATAACAATCAAAGAAAAAAGAAGATTTAAAGGAAAAAAAATAAATAAATAAATAAATTAAAAAAAAAAAACGGCTTTTGATTTTAGTGAATTACGTGCTGAGTTGGAGAGAATCTTGATGAATGAAGAAGAAATCAGAATGGATGCTCAAACTCTTCCAAAGTTTGAACAGGCGGGGAGGTTTGTTGGAGAAGGAAACTCCGGAGCAAGGTGGCTGTCACGACTCGAATATGATTTCAGGACTGCGGGGCATACGACGGTCTCACCAGAAATTTTTTTCTTCGCGATTGATATCCTTTTTGAAGACGAAGCGGCAGGATGGCTTGATTCAGCTCCGGAATTAAGGGCCTTTATTGACGACCGGCAGAATTCGACAGA
>JAKRRZ010000322.1:0-23769 GCA_022627015.2 Podosphaera aphanis | reverse complement strand
AAAAAACCCCTGTTGAAAGTGCGCCTAATCACAATTTTGGAAAGGGCTTACTTATTTGAGATGAGATTAGCAGTGGGGGCCCCACATTTTGGTCTCCACCCACAAAACCACCCGTGGCCATAGAGTATGACCATGTCATAGTGACCCCACTCACAGCCCATCGCCCATCGCCTATCGCCTTATGATCATTTCTCTTCATGAACTTCAAATTCATCAGTTGGTTCGTTTCGACTGAAACCGGGAATAATTTGTTTTGATACTTGAATATACAAGATGACACTCTTTTCACCTCTTTCGTGCCCTATCTATTGTTGTTGAGCTAAATAAACATTACATATATGTAAAATGGCTACAATATCTGAAAGCCACAAAGAAACCGTTTCATGTTCTAATGAATTCTCAGAATACGAGAAAAACCTTCTCGAAGATCGTAAGGACAGGCAGAAGAGAAAAAAAACGCCTCAGAGTATGGAGAAAGAGTCCTCAGGAGTAGTCGTTGGCATGCAAAACAGATTGCTCGACAAGTATGCCCCAGCTTATCTAACTAAATACCAACTCTACAACTAACCTGTACGTAGAATACTGCACATGACCAATTTCATGGACGAAGACCTGCGATCTCGACCGAAACACTCCATGGAGTATGAATCTCCCACTTTTTCTATCCCCACAATGTCGAACAATTTTCGACGTTTTAATGCGCGAATTAGTGTCGTTTTTGTGATACAAAAATGGCTCGTGGGCCTCCTATCATGGAAAACTCCGACACACACACTATCGTTCCTAGCAGCATACACTTTTATATGTCTAGATCCATACTTAATTACGGCCCTGCCTTCTTTGCTTCTACTGGCTTTCCTCATACCGTCCCATATAGCACGTTACCCAGATACAGAAATCTCGGGACATAAATTTGTAATCTCAGATTCAGAGAGTTCGACACCTTCTATCAAATCACCTAAAGAGAAACCCAAAGATTTCTTTCACAACATGCGTGATCTTCAGAATAGCATGGATGATTTTTCTAGAGCTCATGACCAAGTTAAAAGCTTTGCTGTTCCTTTGATTGAATTCTCAGACGAACCTGTATCATCGAGTCTATTTCTCTTCTCCTTCGTCACTACGCTCTTCATGTGCGTCGTATCTCGCATCTTTCCTTGGCGTTTGATATTTACCTTAGTCGGCTGGATTGTAACTTGCTCTGGTCACCCTACTGTTTATCGGCAGATGCGAAACCTAAGAGAAAAGCATATTAAAGCGCGTGAGGCAGAAGCAAAAGTGTTCCTCAGAAATTGGACTTCTAAAGACTACATCCACGAATTGGTTGAGACTCATGAAGTTGAGATTTTTGAGATTCAACGTCTCATCAAAAATGATGAATGGGAACCATGGCTCTACAGCCCCGTACCTTTCCATTCCTCGTCGGATATTCAGATACATCCCAAGGGTCGTATAGGTACGTGCTTAATTGAAGAAGTACAGCCACCACCTGGATGGAAATGGAATGATTCGAAATGGACCCTGGATTTATGGAGTCAAGACTGGGTCGAGGATCGTGTAGCCTCTAATATTGAGGTTGAAAATGAGGGACAAGGATGGGTTTATGATACATGTGATAATAACGAGGAACGCAGCATAAGCGTTGTAGGACTGTTAAATACCGAAATTACGAAAGAAAGTCGGAATCTTTTGACTGACAGCGAGAATTCCCATGATAAAATTATTCGAAGAAAGAAAAAAGGCGACTGGAGACGGAGACGTTGGATACGTATGGTGAAGCGTGACACCTCTTCCGGGCTTGATTCCTCAGTAATATAACAACAAAATATGTATATCTGTCTCTTTCTGCGATTTTAACAGATTTAAAAACAAATTCTTTATTACACAATTAGACACACCTAAATATAACACTGGTAAGATCTCGTGTGGGGTCCTCATTTTCCTTTCCGAGGCGAGATGGGAATCAATACGCATGAGGGACGTCACGGTTGAGTTGGGTGAGTCTTCTCATGCCAGTTGTGGCATCGGCGTCGTCGCGCATACAACCGGAGCCACGGCGCCCATCTGACGCGAAATATACGCGATGACGCCGAAATGATGCGTCGATTGGCCGGTGCGTAATTAATGACGTCACTGGGGCAAAAGTACATGACCCGCATAAAGGCTCGTCCACCCGCCTCTGAGTCAATCATTTGACCCTTCGACCAGCAAAAATCGCTGAAATCCAATTTAAATCACACAGCACGAGTCTTGTAGACTTGTAGTTATCATGGTAAAAAGGGTTTTCGTGATTGATTGAATTTCGGGAGGAAAGTACAAAAAGGGTGTCGGGGGGTGTACGATTCTTGGACCAAAGCGATATTTATACTTCAAGACCACTTTGCACTATCAAGCGTCACTATTTTCAAATTCGTACACCTATGATTTACGAGATGCCATAACTAATCATTACAGGAGGGTCATAAATAGCAAACTTGAGGGGAAATGGTTGTTCTCTGGGGCCCTTTTGCTGTAACCTTGGACTGGTGAGATAAAGCGTATATAAGATACCAGGAGCGAGGGAATCATTCAAACTTCCGAAATTCAGGTCGCCTCAGACTTTTAGATGACCGGATTGAAGGATTGATGGATAGATGAGTTGTCCCCGTGGGGAGGAAAACGACGGAATCTTTGCAAGAAGATGCTGAAGAGGGTACGTGAACGAAAATGTCGAGATCAAGCTACAGCAGATTTTTCACAAACGGGTTTTAATAGCTGAACTAAGCGTAAGAATCTTCCTGATGAGGAGAGACATTGTGAACTTCGGTACGCCTGCTCTAGGGCGCATAGAAATGGAACGATGGATGATTGACCATCGTGGCATATTATGATGAATCAAAGTTTGATCCACGGGGCTCAGAAGGTCGGAAAATGTTCCAAACGCATGCGAGATCACGTCTTCGGCGTCATTGCTCGCTCCACCATCACACAGCATGGCCAAAGTATGAAGATATGGGATTGTGTGTGTCGGGGAAGATCTGGTAGCATCCCCAAATGACATGCATCGTGAACGTCGCTTTCGAGCACGAGATGATGCGACGGGAGCTAGTGCAAACGATGATCGGAGAAGCCTTGAGCGATCGCTGGATCTATGCACATGCTCATGATACTCAGGATACGACCAATTCAACCAGGAATTGGCTGGAAGAGCAGGTTCAGTCTTGGGGCCGCAAAAATCATCAGACATCATTTCGACCGAGCATTCCAAAGCCGAGGCTCAACGACGGCTCGAGAAGTCTCCTCCTCACGCGACAACGCTGAACGATCTCAATTCAAGCCTTTTCGCAGCCTTGGGAACCATCAAAGTCGAATCTGTGAAGGGGCTGATTGCCTCCATACAGGGCAGATTTCACTGCTCTGAACAATGCTCAACGCGGCTCGACAAAGTCCTCAAATATTTCGATGGTAAATTTCGCAAGGTGAATATCATGAAATCTGATGTTGAAGAATTCGTGTCGAGGAATTTGGGTGATTTCGTAGATGATGGCATTTGGTCGGAAAGAATCGTTTACCCCCCTGACCCCCTTTTTGTACTTCTCTTACTCGAATCCGGATCACGCACAACCAATATTGTTCCCGTGATATCGACGCGTCGACACGATGCATCATATTTAATTGTATGTAGATGGCAGTAATTTTAGCTGGTTGTCGGGTCAAAAGAGTGAATATTAGCTGGGTGGCTAAGCCTTTATGCGGGTTACTGTACGTGTAGCTATGCATAGATGCCACTGCACGAGTCCTCGCCCAGCTGCAGGGGGCACAGGCGGAGCTGAGCTGAGCCGAGCCGAGCTCGGCGCTGAGGCGTCACGGCATGCACAGTCTGGAATCAAACCTTCTCTTTGTGATCGATCCCGCTCTGATTTCTCCGGTCGGCCGAATCGGCGGCGGGTGTTGGTGAGGATGGTCCGGCCAACCTACGTGGGAACCGCGTCAAAACCGAGATATCCTGCTGCTGCTCGAGCTACGTATCTCTGGATGTGGATTTCTCGGATGGATGCGTACGAAGTTTCTGGGGTTTGAATGGCGAGGGGAGGGGGAGGGGAGGAGATGTAGATGGAACCGTACAATTACAGGACCACTTTCAAGTGACGATAAGTTACGTGGTGGTGGAGATGGAGAAAATGATCAGAGACATTCCCATCTGGATCTTTTCGTCGAGAGTTCCCCAAACCGTGGAGCCACCCAATCTCTGACTACCACCGGCATGATCATGAATATACATACATATATTTGGCCATTACACTTCGCCGTACCATTAGATCATATCAAAATGCAGACATCCAGCTCCATGATTCCAGTCATGAGTATTTCCTCTATCTCTCCGAGCCTAGACTGCGTAGTCATCACCGTTACAACATTCTTGTGTAATTAATCTGCACCAGATGCGTTTCCCGCCATCCAAGGCTAAATAAATAATCATTTTGTCAATCCCATCGCTAAACAAATATTTGCCTCTCATTTATCTGCCGGTTTAGATTTATCTGCTGAATTTTCACATGCAGCTTTAGATTCATCTGCTGTTTTGGGCTCACTTTTTCGGCCCTTTTTTCGTTCACTTTTTCTTCATGTCAATAACTATCAATTGTGGTTATTCAATGGAAGTTTGACTTACACGCTCAGCTGTCTCGATAATTTCTGAATTTGTTGATCATTATCCGCCAACTCTTTCGCTCGATCTATTGCCAGAGCTCTATTTTCCTCAGTTGATCGCTTGACTTCTTCACTCGTTGGAGGTAATCTCTCGTTCTGTAAATCTACTTTACGAGCTTCCTCAAAATTATTGATAGCGTTTTTAATGCCTTCAGCACCGAGTAAAAGTGTGCCCGCTGGGAGACGACCTCCCGTGGCAGTTTTAAGTTCGCTTACACTCTCAGCTTCCTCGCGAAGAACCTGGAAAACACGTGATAGACGCCCGATAGCCAGAATCTTATTCTTTATTGCTCGCCGTTTGTATTCTATAGACTCTGGATCGACGGGCGAAGTAACGGAGGGAGAGAGGGGGCCAGGAGAGGTCTGACCAGGAGTCATATCTTCTTTGAGTTCCTCTTCAGAACAAGTGCTCAGTATGGCAATCAGCATATCTGTAATCTTTTCACCTACAAAAGGTAGAGACCAAGTAAAAATGTCCATGAAGTTAGGCAACCAGTAAGGGTGAGGGGTACAATTAAATTGCCGAATGTTCATGACATTATTTTCATATTTGAGAACGGCAGCCTTGTTGTTGTATACATCAAGGTAGTTGGGTGCAGAAAAAATGGTCATCACGCTAGGAAATCCAGTGGTTCGTGTTTTTCTGTACATGCGATATCCGGCATCCTGGGCTTCGTGAGCTCGAATAACTGAAAGTAGATTATTTTTTTCCAAGAAGTTGCAGGCGGCAGGATAGGAGAAAAAGTATGAGCAACCTCGAACGTGGTTGTGTATAAAGTATTCTGATGTTTTTTCTTGACCAAACTCTTCGAGCGGATCTGCCCATAAAATATCACACATTAATCCATGAGTCGGTGGTTCACGGAAGCGATCAACCTGCGTGGTGTCAGAGATCGTGGCTGTTAACTCAAATAACGCAGATATATACCTGTTTCAGATCATCCAAGGTATGCAGTTCAGGACTCAACCCACCATGAATACACAAGAACTGCTTGTTCATAACAGCTGCTAAGGGAAGAGCGCAAAAAGAGTCCATACATGCTTCGTAAATTTTTTCCGAGTATTTGTGCTTACATTCGAGTTTGAAGGTGAAGTAATCTGTCAAGTGTCTACACTCATGATTTCCACGTAGAAGCCACAGTGTGTTAGGATAACATATTTTTAGCGACCACAGGTAAAGCACACACTCAATACTAAAGTATCCTCTGTCAACGTAGTCTCCCAGGAACAAGTATCTGGTCTCGGCCGGATCACCCCCCACTTCAAACAGCTTCATCAGATCATAGTACTGGCCATGAACATCTCCACATACAGTGATAGGCGCATCCATTTCCAAAAGGTTTGGTTCCTGCTTCAGAACTTTGGTTCCCTCATCTATGATAAAGAGTGCTTGCTCCTCCGTAAGGCGACCTTCCCGGTAAAAATGCTGCTTCAGAAATGCCAGGTTGGGCTTCGTTGGGTCTTCTTCAGAGAAGAATTGCTTATCAGTTGGGGGGAGCATTGCCGGTGCCTGTACATCTACTTACACATTGGTGATTCATTCTGATAGCAAAAGAAAGCGGGGTAACTTTCACAACGCACCTTTCACGACTCTTTCTAACGTGCTTACCTGAGTACCATCCTCCATCGTGTGTAATGTAAAGTCGATTTCTGGAACAGGCTTCTTTTTATTAATGGCGCGCAAGGCATTATCAACTTGACTTCTGTCTGACTCCGGAGGCGAGGGGTTTTGTTGTTTCGCGTCGTCCATTGTTCAATAAGCTTTGTCGAAATCACCGCTCCTGAGATTTCTTAGTCAAGTATTTATCGGTCTCTTAAAATCCAGAATGGAATGGTAAATTAGATGTCAGTTCAGAGGTTTAGAGAAGCATGTTTCGATTCTGACCGTAATGCCCCAGGTGCAATTGAACAACTAGCCGCAAGGTTAGCTTTGTCAGCATCGGCAGTGCTCAAGATCGTCAAAACTTCTCAAGGATCAGGTACGAACCATAAATCCTTCTAAGTTGCTCAAAAAATTCGGGCATGGCAGTTGTCACGTAGGGCTGACTATCATAACTCCTTTCCCGCCCGCCACTTGTCTCACATTGTTCTCCATATATTTTTTCAAACCAGATTCTCTTTCCTCACAGCCTCCCACAAAATAGCAATCACCCCTTGGTTCCCGATCTATGGTCGACTATCATCGCTAAGCTCTTAAGTATTTTAAGGTCTCAATCTAATGGATTGCGGAACCTAGGTTATTGCACACTAGGAGAAATGATGGAGATTGAATTCTTATCTCAAGGAAGTCTAGCGGTTTCATCTTTACAGGTTGAATCCCAAGTGTCTTACGACTTATCAGCAGAAGCTCACACGCGAGCCAATTCTCCAGCCATGATGTTAGAAAAACCAAATTTTAATTCAAGTTCGGAAGAAAACTGCGAATAAACTCATCATTAAAAATTCACAAGTTCTGCCCAAACCTACTTGCGGAGCTGGAAGGGAAATCTTTGCTCCATGGATTGTACACCACATGTATACTCTTTGCTGTTAATGGTCGCGAACAAGAATTAGGTATTAAGACCACTTCTTTTACACATGCAAAAACCACATGTCACACGCATTTCTGAATAGTAAAATTCAAACAAAACCTCCAGAAAGATACGGGATGAAGAATCTACGTGATATATCTGTCGACTGAAGCAAATACCTTGGGGATGGTGCACTTTATGACAGGTAAGGACAGTCTCATAATAGTTTATCTTAAAGGACACGGGAGTGTGATGATGAAGTCGTTGACTATTTTAAACATGTAATTCAGCTCGATGTCACTTGTCACTCGATATCTCTCTATTGTAGACAACATACACCAACAAAGGCTCCCGACCTATTTTCTATACAAGATGAAAATCTAATAACCACGCCGGCATTATAGCTGCCCGGATTGTGCTTGAGCTGTACATAACATCTACTTTAATGGGAACTTTCTGCAATAGATTGCTGTCTGATCCTCTGCTAGTAATAGTGTGTGGGTGGCATGTTGGTTCTATTGCCATAATGACAGAGTTACGTTTCGAATCATGAGCTACTCAGACTTGATGTTCCGTGGCTGAACCGGTTCAGAATTATATAAGTGATTCGACTAGCTACCCAGAAGTCTGAGTTTATTCGCAGTTGGCGGGTATGCAATCGATGAGATGTCAGATAAATATTCTCATTAAATGTCGTCCTGGTTGTGTTCGAATCCATGGATGTCGACTTGCCCGCCGGATGAATAAATGCAATGTGAGACTGTATCTTTGAAATTTACTATCACGGGGAGTTCTGCTGGAGCTGATTTGGTCAGTGGTACGCACAAGTAAATAGATAATAGATAATAGATAATATTAGTTTATGACGCTACATAACCATTAATTTCAGACCTTCAACATTCCAAGTACGTGGTGTCATCAGGTTTGGAAAATCAACCCATCTGAGAGAGTTAACGGGTATTATTACGATTATTACCATTAATTATTATACGTTTCAATGAGTCACACTGGAATTTTGGCCATCAGCAAAAATGCATGACAACGGTAGGTCCCATCAACTACGTTGACCAAGCTCAGTCAGAACTAACTATTGCCGAGAAACACATCCGATCCTTGCTCAGGTGCCCTTAACTGTGTCACCTTTTATATCATTACCAACTGCGACTACGTTACCGTATACATACAAGAAATTACCAGCATCTCTTCCAGTATCCTTAGTTGACCCATCTGATAGACAAGACAAACAGGAAAGGATGAAGTATGTCGTGTCGGCCACAGGATTTGCGGCGCATCCAGAGGAGATACGCGCATCATGCAGAGCGTTAAAAAACTACGTTGAGAAGGCCCTAGAAGATGCCGATAAGGAACTGAAAGACTGGGAGGCTGATGTGGCTGCAAGAGAATTAGCAGAGAAGAGAAAAGTTGCTCCTGGATGGCTTGATAGTGATGCGCGTATATTAGAACCTGAAAGATCCAAGCACGAAAGTACCTCGACGGGCGACTCTAATAATGAGGATGCAGAAGTAGTGATGCCGAGTAAAGAAGGCGATGAGCTTGACCGTGCATTCGGTGGTCTTGTAATAAATAAGGAGTGACAACATGTAGGTATAATTTTGTAAATGAGCCACGGAAACTTCTCTGATTATCGTCAACGAATCAATTAAACCTCAAGTATGATGCAGAGATACATCTAAGTTCAGAAATGTTGGAGCCTGGGATCTAGCCTGAGATATGAGAACGTAACAATCATAAACATCTTCGTTTCCTTCTTCTCCGGTTAACGGCATGATGCATATGCGACTCCTGAAAGTTGTCCCCCGACGATTAAGGATCGCAAGTCTAGTTTCAGCGCCAGAGTCTCAGCACATCTGTCCTGTCTGTTTAAGTTTGGGCAGCCAGCCTCAGTATAATAAAATAAGCACACAGCCTGCATTTAGATCTAGTTCGACTGGTACGGAATCAAGATCCATAGCGAAGCCTCCTCGAACTCACCTTCGCGATACTCTACTTCAACTACAGGAATATGCCCCGAGTTACATCAACCAATCTAGACTATTGCTTGCCTTGCGGGGCTTAGAACAACCAGATGGCGAGGAAACAATCAGATTAGGTATCTTTGGAGTTTCCGGGAAGACAAATTCATTGAAGAGAGCAAAGGAGCTCGCAAGACTTCTTATTGCAGATCCCTTAAAGTCGAAGACAGAATGGGAGCATATTTTGCACTCGGAAAGCTCACGGACAGTCTTACTTAAGATAGGCTCAAATATCTCTTCCCAAGGAAACGTGAAAGAAAGCGGAATGTTCAAAGAGTTATTTGTCTCATCTCCAATTCTTGATAAACATAATGTGGAAATTCTTGTGCTGGAACTCGACCCATCTATCCATCAGCTAAATGAAGATTTGTTCATAGAAGCCTTACTAGAGCCAAAAATTAAAATCCCAACATCAAGAAGATATGCTCAAATTACGATGCCCATTCACCGGGCTTTACTTGTCTCAGAAGATCTGCGAGGAGCAGCCATGATATTGGGATATCCGTCTAAACTACATAGCGGGGAGATCACTAAAACTGCTATTGATCTTAGGGTTCCTGAGAACCAAAAAGAGACTCTGCCATGTCAGATTGTCGATGTTGATCTAGCATCACAGGCGTTGGATTCTTTTCGTCAAAGCACACAAAATGCCTCAATTTACGAGAAGAAGTGGTCCGCCAGCGGCTTACCTGAGATTTTGAATTGGCTTAAGCAAGAAACATCAACTAAATCTCAGATGAGCTCATCGCTACAAATTTTAATTACCTCAGTACTGCAGAATGCAAAAAGAACCCTTGAAATGGACCAGACGCATCAAGTCGCTCTAGCACGCTCAGGTAGTGCTACTCCAGTCGAGATCTCCAGACTTAGACAAGAGCTTCAAAAGTGGAGTTGTCGAGCTCATACTGAACTTCGAGATCAACTAGAAGTCGCTTTTAACAGTCGAGCGTGGTGCAAGTTAAAGTGGTGGAAACTTTTTTGGAGGGTTGATGACGTTTCTATGGTAGCTTCTAGCATACTCAATCAGCGTTTTCTCACTCGTGCCGAACAGGAAGTTATTTTTCTTGCAGGCCGTATCAAAGAACGCGGAATAACGAAAGAGTCAGAGAAAACATTTCCTAATCCTGTAGTTGATGACTTACCCAAAGCAAGACTTGGAGCTGAGCCACCGGCCCCACAGCTGAAAGATTTTGTTGTCCCAACCGAGGACGATTTACACCTAATGGTAACAATCCAGCCATGGCCTCAAGATATTCGCTTGACGCGATTCTACATGTCTCAAAAGACAGTTCCAGCACTGCAGGCTCTCGCACAAAAATTGGTCATCCAAACCTTGAGCACGTCTTCTCTTGCTACAGCTTTTAGCGTACTGGCTTACCTATCTTCGGCGTCGATTGATCCTTATGAAGCTGGAATTGTAGCTGCCTTTGGTATTGTTTTAAGCTTAAAAAGGATCCAAAGTAAATGGGAGGGAGCTCGGAAATTTTGGGAAGATGAGGTTCAAGAGGAAGGGAGAAAAGCAATAAAAACTATTGAAATGACTGTGAATACCTCTTTAACCGTTAATTCAGAAATCTCCGTGGATCAAGAGACTCAGAGAGCAAAATCTGCCATTCAAGCAGCTGAAGAGGCTCTAAACTCCTATGTATATAATTCATGACCTGTAGAAACACCAATTGGACGTTAATTACATCAACTTCATGGAACAAGATGGATGCCTGAAAAGAAAGAACCTTTATTGGGGCTAGTTCAGCTTGTTCAAATGTGCGACTTAAATTAATTTGTTTAAATGTATCCTAAAGGTACTACTACAGACTACTTTGCCCTCATTCCTTGCCAATCGAGTATATCTCCTGAAAAATGCCCATAACTAAGATTACCTCTGCACCCTCTTTAGAATCTTTTACCCCACTCGCTGAACACCAGTCGCAGACTCCCTCTTCTTTCCACGAAGGCAAGCCAATCCTTCACTACTATGATCACGGTGCGCGGCTTCTAGTTTCCGACGACCACCGCTCGTGGTTTCCGCTTGCCAACAGTGATGTCGCGAATGGTGCGCCCACTAAGACGACAGCTGTGGACAAGTTTCAAACCTTTGTCAGCACCGAGTAGGTCCACGACAACACATGCTTTTACTGCTACAGATATCTGTTGATGATCGGGGGCTAATTCGCAGAAACAGAAACATAACGCTCTTCAATGTTGCAGAATCCGTGGGTGTCACAATCCCTTACCCGTCTATCTCTCTTCACGCAATTCAGAGAATCAAGGCCCCCGAAGACCCAGAACAAGAAGTAAAAGGGCTCTATATGCAACTCGAGATTTCAGCAGTAGGTGCTAGCGAAGACGACGATCAAGACTTGGTATATCCAGACTTAACGCTCATACCCTCTCCGAGCTCTGATCCAGCCAAACCAAACATTCAAACGCTTTTTGATGCTGTCTCAGCCTGCTGTAATCTTTACCCAGATCATAGTTTAGACATTGATGAAGAGATGGAAGATATCGATGCGGGCAATAATGTCGCTTTTCATGGAACAGTTGGATATAATGGTATGAGTGCCATCCAACAGTTAACATGGCATGATGGAATGCCTCCTGCACTCCCTGGTAGTAGTGGCTGGATCACAGCCGAAAATGTCAACGAATATTTTGATGGAGAAGGAAACTGGATTGGTGGCGACGAAAGAATTCAACCTCTAGTGGAACAACCATTATCGGAAGAAGTCACCATAGAAATGGACACAGCCATAAATGAAGATGGAGAGACGCCATCCGAGGGTGCTGGAAGAGCTCGCACAATAACGGAAAGGGATGGAGATGAGAGCAGCGATGCTGAGCGTAAAGCTGAGGAAGCCAAACGCGCAAGGAAGGACTAAATATTGATTTCAACACACCACAATGAATGGATGGGGATTTAGGCCATATATACTCCGCCAGAAGGTTTTACGATGGGATAGGCACGGCCAAGCAAAAATAGGTGTATTTAAATGTTTTTGATAAGTGTGAGTAAACCCACAAGATTGGTATGAATTTAGATTAATCAGGCCATCTACATGCTCTCCTTGTGCAGGATATGATTTGGAAGTAAATTTCTAATATTTCCCTTCGTTTTCTAGCCTCCTACGTCGACATCACTCGACCAAACTTCAGATGCTTCAATGTCTGTGATTTGTATGGCGTGAAATATCCGTCTTCAAAGTCTGATCCGGTGCTTCTGTATACTCATGAAGGTACATAGCTCCGAGGGGATTACGATGGGTAAAGAAGAGAGTCCATCCGCGATTGCAAGTCAGCGACATCGTCCTAGCAAAGCTATCGTTACGCACACGGGTATAGACGCACGGCGTTGCCATGCGTCCCGTACCGACGGATTTCTGTACCGAGTATTTAGGCGTGATTACGCGGGTGGGGACAGGGGAGGCAAGGAAAGGGATACGAGCGTGGTTCCGCCGCAGCGAAGAAGAGACTACGGGGCCAGATGCGTCCGATGTCACGTCAGTCAACAACGTAGTCCATCCTCGATCGCCGTCCCAGGACGGACATGGGCATGGACATGGACATGTATCCTTCCCCGGGCGTCTCGCTCCGATCGTCACCTGGGATACGGCACACGTAGACACATACGCTTTCATCATCCGACGGGACGGAGCCCTGCTCGGCTCTCGGCCCGTCATGCTTCTTCGTCTTCGTCTCAAACATTATCCGTCCCGCACGCACTTATGATCGTTCCAGCACGAGCGGAAGACCACCTCGGCCGGCCGGCCGGCCGACGCATCTCGTCCACATCCAGATCAAGCACAGGCGCAGCGCCGTGGACTGTACCGTTTCGGGATGGGCGAGACGTCGGTGTTCTCATGCCGCGGAACGGACTCGGCGTCTATGGGCATGGTGTGAGTGTCTGATGAAGCGAGCCGACGTGCGACGAAAAGGCGGCCTGCTGATGTGGGATAATTATGAAAAGATGAAAAATGATCTGACGTAGCTCTGCTGTTGAAATTAATATTGCTGCGCCACTGATACGGCGTGTTTCTTCTGAGTGTCATTGTAATGTTTAATATTATTCAGATACATTTTTAGGCTTGGGGCGAGAGAGAAATTTTAAGCGTCTGCACCTGCAACCGCGTCATAAAATATTGTCCATTTTTGATTCTACATGGTACATACATATATGTATAGGTACCGCTTGCAATCCCTACTGACCTTAAGCTCTTGACCCAAAAATCTACCCCAAACGCCGCAACGGAAAACCTCAATAATCGTCCTGTTTCGACCGATTCTTTCCCCCCTCATACAATTAAAGTTATATCACTTTCCTCGGCATCATTAGAACGGCTTAATATACTGAAGGTCCCCTGTAGACATGAACTTTGGGGAGCACGAAGAAGTATCAAGCTACTCAGCTTCTATTTTTCAAGTCAAATCCTAACACCTTTGATTTGAGAAGTCCGCCAACTCCTTATCTCGTCTAAAGAGTTCAACGTTCCAATAAACGAGATGTAGCCAGCAGACTTCACAAGGACATAACCAGGCTCTTCAAAATTGTACAAAGCATGCACTCGACCATCGGAATCAAAATGACATTTTGTTGATGACCCATCCTCCAAGTTTTAATAGAATCGGACATGAAGCATCACATCAGAATTTATCCATGTTTTCAAGTCTCGCAGGGTATCGTGAGTAATATGAGCGTCTGGAGAATTTGTGCCGCCAAAGAGGACTATATGATCAGTAGGCCTCTTAAATAATTCTTGAATTATCACCACCTGTCCCTTTATATCCTTAACCTGTCCATCGGGCGCTCGATCTCCAATTTGTAGTTTTCCTGTCCAGCCAGCTACTCTGCCTACAATCTGACCATCTCGGTATTGAATATTCAGTTGAGGGAGCTTTCTCCCATTTTTTTCTAAGCCACGAACCCACGGTAGTACCCATGTGCAAGCTGCATTCCGCATCCAGATCTTCAGCGGATCCGCTGCTAAGAATTTATCAGCCGCACGGTCTGTCGTGTGGAGTATTGCTTATCCAACTTTCCGGCGTTCCAAATCATATGAGTCTAGAAGAGAAACTGGAGCAGAAGTGTGTAATACGCGTGCAAATTTCCAGGCAAGGTTTGCGGCATCTTGTACACCAGCGTTCATACCTTGATCACCAAATGGCGCATGGATATGGGCAGCATCACCGGCTACAAAGAGGCGCTCGGCACGTTAGTTGTTGGTAATGCGATGATGGATATGAAAACTGGAGAGCCAGGTGAGATCGTGTAGTCGAACCTTGCCTGGGACAGGGTTGCGATATTTTTTTCTAGCTCTGAGAGTTGTGGATTAGGAAGGGGCTGAGCGAGAGAAGAGTAGGGTTACGGAGGCAGACTACTCGGTAGTCATCCTTTCTGCTCATTAGTAAAATCCCCAGCCACCCTACTCCTTGCCCGAGAAAGATGTGTGGGCATCTTTTTTGTCCCCACTCCATTTTTATGCCGGAAAGGATGAAATCCTGTGGGTACATATCGCCTTCAAATTTTACACCAGCTGACTTTCGAACCATACTATGTACTCCATCACAGCCAACCACATACTGATCCTTAACCAATGCTTCCGCTCCATCGATACCTTTTAACCAAACTGAAACCTCTTTCCCATCATTATCCGTCACTATCTCTTGAGCACTTATGCCCCTCTCGATATTGCACCCATACTCGAGCAACTGGTTGGTCAAAATTTTCTCAGTGATTGTCTGGTCCAAAATTAATGCGTGCGGAAATTATGAGTCGCTAATATAATCTCCCGGTAAAGATGCTTCTGAGCATAAGCGCTGACTGACAAATAATCGCATGACTTCCAACGGTAGTCCAACTGTCGCCAGGTATTCTGAAAGACCGTGGCGTACAAGTAGCTCAAGAGTGCGAGGGTGTATGGTTAAGGCACCCGACTGCGATTTTAGTCCAGATAGAGCGTTGATAATTCGGAATGGTACATTGAGCAGTGAAAGCTGTAGAGCGAGCATCAGGCCTATAGGACCAGCGCCGATAATAACAACTGATGCACTCACTCTTCGGTCTTTGCTATGACCAGTAAAGGTGCGGTTGCTCGCAGTATTAGACATTTCGGTTTTTTAGAAACTATTTTCATAGGTCCAAGGTGCTCTCTTCATATGGGCTTCGAGTAAAGTGCAAGAAGGTTATATTTTGAGAAAGCAAAGACTTTTATTTATACTCCCTTTTCGTCAGCTGATTGGTAACAAGCATCAAGTATCACATAAAAACAGATGGCGTAGCAAGGGGAAGCCCTCTGTCATAGATGAGGAATTTAAGGTGAATGGTGCCATGGAAAATAAGTCTCAGTCGTTTAAAGATAACGAATGACAGCGCGGGAACTTTTGAGCCATCTGAACAGTTCTCAGTTTGCTCGTTCCCTAGTGCTGTCTTGGTGCTTAAAAATCGGACATCCTTATCCAACAGATTAATAATCGGGAGGTTCGATTTGAAAAAACGTAAAGGACAAGGAAAAGCAATATCGTATGGGATCATGGCCGAGCGAGATTAGGAAGAACAAGTCAATTTATCCTCGATAACGCTCTTCCTAGGGCACACTGTCGGAAAGCTTCAAGCGGAATTAGATCAAGCTCTATTCTGATATGAGCGTCTAAGGATCGTGGAGTTGAGGCTATAATAGGAGGTATGTGGTTGACGTCTTAATACAGAAGGCAGCTCTTAGCCGAGAGTGCCCGTTTGAAGGAGCCAATGGGAGAAATTAAATTTTCGTCAGGTTTAAGTAAGCAATTCTCATTTTTCCCCGGATCCCCATTTAAGCGAGCTTATGTAACTGTGTCTCATTCATGTCAATCTTCGCATCACCACAAAAAAATAAAGAGCGACGCGACACTTGACACATATTTTATCAACCCCTTTACATCTTTCTACCCAGGGAACATACTCACAGCTCAGACTATAATTGTGCCAATGTTCCGAAAAGAAAATTTGCCCAACTCACAACCAACCAGAAACCAGCATTACCTGAAAATGTCCTTCTGAGATGGTACTACTTATTCTTAGTGGCACTGATAATCATTTGGCAAAGATGAAACCATTTCCTAAACACTATACGGCGCCTGGTAGACAGACGGCATATGGAGTGATCGAAAAAGAGTGAATAGCTGCGATGGGGTTTCGGTCATGATTAGAACTTAATAGCATATGTTCTCATCCACTTCGCCTGATGCAGCTACAATGAGGAACAAATTAAAAACTATTCTTCATGTTTTTGCTATAGAGTGCTCCGCCTCATGTGTCAGTATAAGAGGTACTGGAATGAAGAGCTATATTTCCTGCTTTCTGACCTCTGGCAATATGATTAGGTGACCTAAATTTGTCATCTCTCTCATGTCTCTTTTCAATGCTCATGCTGAATAGGATGAGAGTAAACTACATGGCGAGACTATCGAGGAGATTGAGGGTAAAAGATTCCGAAAAAGAGAAAATTTCTCATTAATTTGTAGCTTCTGTCCCACCAATAACTATTCCTAGCCACCAGATAGAAATAGAGTCCGATAATATCTATTGGACGCATAATTACGAAAAATACGAGAGATGCCCAAGGAGAGGTCTACCGAATATGTGGAATTTCAAGCATCTGAATTTTCAACGCGGCCGTCAGAGTTCAAGGCTTTTGTGTTTCTGCAGTCCAGTCATGTAGCGCCAACTCCAGTGCGACATCTTCCACAGTCTATCTTAATATTAAGTGGTCTCTTCAGCTCACTTATCGTACCATTTTATGATTTATCTCTGGCTTAAGGCCGTCTATCTTTCATTACAACGAAGGTTCTGAAGGCTCGGAATTCAAGCGCTTGTCCTTTCCTTGGAATTACAGTTTTAAGAAAGATATGTTCCTTCTTCCGCCACTGTGCCCGACCAATTCTTCGTCTTGTTGGATAGATTCTTTAGTTGCATGGTGATTTCATTTGAATCCTTGAAAATCATTCGGCTGCTGGTTCAATCCATCCGATAAGCCCTAATATAAGACTATGCTCTGAGTAGCAAGCGTTAAACTTTGTAAGCAGTATTTCTATGGAACATCACGATATGGTCAATTATCTGTGGAAAAAGAATGCATTATAATACTACACGCCGTTCTTCTGATCGCTTTTCGAGTTCCTCTTCGTCTTTCCTCCCCTCTGAGACGTCTTCTGCATCTCAAGCCCCGCGTCTAAGACACTGGTGTCCGATGAGGGAGGTCTACACTATAATAACCCATTACCTTGTCGTCGCATGAATTCTAGATGAAACTCTGATCGATACTTATTGCCTGACCTTACCACACTCCTACCTAGAACCCATCGATATGTACCCAGTTGTGCTGCCTAGCCAATATCATCATCATCGTCGTCGTCGTCGTCGTCAACTAGAGCTATACAAAAACAAAAAAAATCACATCAATTGGTATATCACTAGCTCGAAAATCACTCCCATTATACCTCTTCTGATTAATGAATTCACACTTGAGATTAATCTTAATCTGTTCTGACCAGCTCAGTGCGGCGCTCTGGCGATAGATACATTGGTGCTCGTACTCACAACACTTGCGCAACTCGGTCGTGCACTAAAGAATCCCATCAGCGACTGCATCACATGCAGACGTACGGTTTGAAGCGGGAGGCCCTCGTTCGACAAACCCGCACGTGCACCGTCTCTCGTACGCAGATCCCAACGACGGCCATGGAAGCATCCAGCGGCTCATCAATTGATAGCTCTCGGTCCGTCCGGCAACGAGATCTCCACGCGTCGGGGCCGCTCGTGATGGATCATGCGGCACGAGCCTGTCTGCCTGCCTGCACCGACGTTGACTCCCGCATCATCCGGCCAGTCGGAGAAGAATGACATCCCTCGGGACCCAGATCGCATGTCTAGATCTCAAAGTCAGGCTCCACTCGGTTATCTTCCACGATGCATCTCTGCCACAGGAAAAAACGCCTCAAATCTGTGGTTGTCGAGGGATACTTTGTCGTCAGTGAGATCGTCTCGACTTCCAGCTGTGGCTGTGATCGTTCAGCAACCAACTTGATGCCAGAAACATTATATTTTTGGTTGTCTGCTTAGATGAGTCCTAGGATTCCTTTCTGTGACTAACTGATAGGAGTCACATGTACGTGTAGTAGGTGGCTATTCCTTGCCATGGATGCAAAGTCTACAGAAACGCCAACATTCGAAACTTTACCAGCGCTAAAATAACCAGTTTATGCGTCTAAGTACTTCGTTTGATTTAGTCAATGATTTTGGAAAGGAATGATTTTGATCAACTTAAATTAGGCTGTAAATTTTACACAGTAACATTTACATTATGTGTAAATTTCCATGGTTAATGCGTTAAACTTAATGCCAGCCACAGCAAAGTCTACTTCTTCCATAAATTTTAATGGCATCTCGATTAAGGTTCCTCTTATCCTCGACAACCACTCCTTTGCTTCCTGCACGCCACCAGGGAACTCCTCTTCAACCAGATGACCATATTTGTACTTAGGCGGAATCTGCTCCCTATCTCCCTTCTTACTCTGGCTGAGGAAGAATTTCCCGTACCATTCGTCATATTCTCTCCAATTCCTGCAGTTATCCGATGGAACTATATGAAAAGCTTTGGAGAAGACCTCAGTGTTTATGCATGCAGTGCGATTCCATAATTCGATAAAATCGTCTGCCAACGGATCAGACACAAGGCGGTCAGCTGGTGAGTTCCAATCGTATTCGTTAGGGGCTTTGGTAACAGGGAGAAAGTTCATTGTGGCATGTCGTGGGTCTTGTGGTGGCAATAGTCCCAGATGCTTTCGGAAGAGTTGCCGTCGAAGCGAGCTCGCAAAGGCAGAAGCTTGATAGGGTCGTCCGTTCATTGATGTTTGTATTAGGTTTGAATCTTCAATAACAACGGCGATCTCTGAGTCATGGTAGCCCAGTTGGGATCGATCATTTAGGTTTGCACTTCCACAAATGACAACTCGATCATCTGAAATTAGTAATTTTGAGTGGATGTAAAGTTCTGGTTAACATGTCAGTCTATTACAAAACATCAGCCTGATGAAATATACCTTCACTAACAAATGCTTGCATCTCGGCTTCAGGGCTACCAGACCATGGAATCTGAGTAACAGGGATGGAGGAGTCCATGTAACATGAACTAATACTATCAAAGTTGCTTTGGTCAGTCATTTGACCAGAAGGCTGTTGATAACAGTTGTATTGATGATTGTTCTGCCCCATATATGCGTTGGTTCTTTGATCTTGGTTATTGCAATCGGTAGTACAAGTATTGCCATATTGCTCCATTCTCGAACCTTTACATATCATGCTAGATTGCTGTTCAGAATAATTCCTAGCATCACCAGCGCTTATTCGATCAAAGTTTCTCAGGTGATAAAATCTGATGTATTCTCTAGCATCTGGAACTCCAGCCTGCTCAATTTTTTCTATGATGGAATGTCCGTTACGACAAATACTATGATGCTGGAATTCCATGATAGCACGTGTGCCTAAAGAATCTTCCGCCTTAAGATCCCCAGCGAAAGCAGGTACAGCAGGTATAACAATGATGACTTTAAATTTCTGACCTTCTCGAAATGCACGCACAACACGTTCCACTATCGCAGCTCCGATTTTATTTCGAACAGGGCGTTGATTATCACCAGTTGCGGTTATAAAAAATTGATTTTCTATATAAATAAAGTGCTGGCTCTGCTTGATAGTGTCGATATATGCATTTGAAATGGAGTGTTCAGTACAGACGCCATGACTCCACTTAGTACAACTTCTTACAAGTTGTACAGCAATTGAGGTCGACTGATCTTGGTTTTCTGGAACAAAATTTTTTCTTGATACCGGGAAATTACTACGAATCTTATTAAAAATTTCACCGCCACTGTGGAAGTCTAGATGAGATGTTCTCTCTTGTAATGTCGGAACAGCTCTGGATGTGTCATTATCTTCTCCGACGTCAAGATTCCTACCAGTTGAAAGTACGTTGTCGCCATTGGATAGATATTGGTCATGCGGTATATGATCAGGTGTAAATCTTAACGCAGTATACCTTGGATCCTTTCGAGCACTGTATTTCTCGTTGTAGATGAAATTCCAGCGCTGAACAAAATGAGCTTTCAGATCATCCGCAACAGCACCGGTGAGACAAATAGCAACATCTGACCATCCCATTCTAGAGTATTCAGAACGGTCAAGTTTATTTTTCATAGGCTCTGACAAATTTTCGAAATCATAAATCCGAGCATTATTGAAATCTTGGCCTGGGAATAGGATTTTTTTAGGGTCAGTTGGGTGTGCGTCTGAAATTGGATGGTCATTTGTATCCCATCTTCCAAAGCAGAGGTCAAGACCTCCCATGAACGCAGTTTTTCCATCGATGAGACATAATTTCTCGTGATGAGCCCAATATAACACAACGTCTTCATGAGCACCGTAGAAGGCTTTAAGAGAGTCACCCGGTAAAGTAATAAGTTTGAGGGGGCTAAGGGAAAAGTTTCCTAAATTTTCCTCGATTTCGGATGACACGACTTGACCTGTAGGTTTATGATCTGGGTGCCTAAATACAGCAATGTTGGGGTGAGCCTCCAAAATACTTTTGGTGTGCGAAGAATTGACTGCGTGGTATCAGCATAAATGTTGGAGCATACTTTTCCTTGCAACGCAGAGCTCTCTAGGCTTCAGCGCTTTTGACGTGCCTTAGAACAACTCTAGACACTAAGGATGGATAGCTTTGTCGACCGAAACGGATAATAAATTTGAACTCACTCGTCAAAAAAGCAGTAACTTCTTTGTAGACAATAATGTTGACCTTAACACCTCTCTCGGCAGCAGCGAGAAGCATGCGATCAAGTCTATAATCTTCATTTTCACTCGGGGGCCTTCTAAGATACAATTCTATTCATGTTTAGTACTTCTGATATAATTTTGCGCAGAGTGTATTTACCAGGGCTTAACCACCAGTCTAGAATCCATATGCTCTCTCTAGCCTCCATAATCGCTACGCTAACGGCCCACATGTAACCGCATCCATCAACAAACCATTTCGCATTGTTGTGCTCTCTTTTGGGAGCAAAACTGCGGTGACGATTGTTATGCAGGTCTCCCTCGTTATCTTGTAAACAAAAATTTGCTTTCTGTTCAATTTTATTCCGAATATCATGAATTGGTTTCTTCAAATCTTCTGTGAAATCATGCAAAGAAGACTTGATGTCGCTGAAAAATGACATATTAGATTTGCAACAGATAAACTATTCAAAAAAAGTAGTGACACAATTGATCGTAGAGCTGAAGTTGAACTTCTGTTGCAGGATCTGTGAATGGTTACAAAGATCTGAAGCTAGAGAATCATCTGGTGGAGTGCGCCGAGAGGGGCAGAAGGGACGGGACGGAAACATATACGTCATGCTCAAATTAGCCTCGTAGCTAGTCCCTCCAGTACGTGTATTAATATCTCCCGCATGCACAGTTTGAAAACTGCAATTTTTCAAACCTAAAGAGATGGATTCTGCCAGGCTACGTTGCCGGGGCTTGCAGAAAAAGCATTTATACAGCTAGGAGAAAGTGTTGTATGCTGCTGAGTGCTGATGTTCAGGTAATAATCACAAGACTATGAGTTTTTAGCGGGGTCTGGTAGGCCATTCGACGCCCAACGCCACAGTTCCCCTCGCCAGACCTCGCCACAAGTGAGGCATTTAACGCACAAACAGTCAAAGTATTGTAGACATCATTCCCCCATCAATAAGGAAAGGTGTTCGGGAATTTAGCTCATCTTAATTTTTTCTGTAATCCAGCTCGACAAATTCATCTTTTTAGTTTTGAGGTTTAAAATATTCAAACTATGCTTGCGGGAGATAGAACAGGGCTACTGGAATATTGAAAAATCCTTGCAAGAAAATCCTGTTTGTCAACACACATATTTGACGCATGTGAATATACATGAATTTCTCGTAGAATTATTTTCAATACCCCGGTAAACCTGTACATGTATGTAACCACCTAGGACAGTTGGACACCGATTACCTTCTGAGGGATGTTTACCTTACGAGCGGCTTATTATTATTTATTTATCGTCAGCGGGGAAACGTGTTGTCACGGCCCCTATGGTTCCTTACTGGGATACAGGACGCCGAGGGGTAAACCTCGGGCTACAAAGGAAAGCAATATAATTTACAGGACCAGGGCGCATTTACATAGCTGCCACTACTAGTAAATAGTAGTGAAATGGGGCAGGGTGTGACGGTCCCGAGGGGGCGTGCAGGATGGAAGGAACAGAACAAGTTAGCTTAATGGATCTGCTGCTCTAATCGGGATAAAAGTACGAAGATTCTATACTACAGAGTCCGATAGGCTACATCTCCTAATATAAATATAAATACATAATTGTGCGATGGTCTGTGCGCCACACCAATAGCCGAACGTATAATAGCCGAGGTATGTCATGTGACTTTATGTCATTGTTATGACAGAGTCGTAACACAGGGATACAAAGATCAGGGTTGATTTGGGGATGCGTGGGTACGGTAGACCGCACTCAGTGGCTGCCTCAGATGCCTTATGTCTATGGGCATATCTCTGAGAAGAAGCGAGACGCTTGAAGCCATTTATGAAGTACGAGGCCACCTTTGTAGGTGCCCAGAAGAAAGGGGAGGACTACTGATGGAGGACCAGAAGGGCGCGGGAGGCGGCGCTTGGCTATACAAAAGAAGAAGTGGAGAGGAGATTTTCGGTGACCATATAGGCAATTCATGTTTGCTTCAGGGTGTCGAAATCGATCGTGGTAATCTGCAAAGTCGCCATTTCCAGTTCGGGTGGCTAGGATGCGGCCAAGGGTTGACCGAGGAAGCTCTAATTCCTTTGGTCTGTTTGGAGAAGTACTTTTGTAGAGCTGTTGGTAGAGGCCTAGGCTAGGAGAAAGGAGGTTCCATAGATTCCCCGTCGAACGGAAGATCGATTCCTTGACAAAGTGTTTGATGCCTGCGGTTGACCTTACGAGCGGCTGTCTAATATTTGAGCGGCTGGTTGCCTTATGAGCTACTTCTTACCTTGTGAGCGGCTAACAGTGTGAAGCAATTAATCCAACCCGAAACCATTAATCATCGAAAAACGCTTATGCGCACCAATCAGCCCATGAGCTGGCCCCTAGGAATAAGCGTTACTCGTTGAAGCAATAACGCATATTTAATCGCTATATTAAGCGAAGCGCTGAAATGCTACTATTCCTCCTGGATACATGTAGGTTTTGTCCAGGGGGGCAAAAAGCGGGGGCTTTGAGAGCCATATTTCTTGATTCGGTATCATATCATTAGAAATCGATATTTTAATATTCTTTTAATAGATTTGACTAGGAATATTTGTACCCTACCCTTAGGGTAGTAATTTTGAAGTGGGTCCATAACAGGGGTTTTATGTGGGTCTGATAGGCCTAATTTGGTATGGTCTTTAACCAAATAGAGCTTAGACCCTGTACTTATGAAAGTTTATGAAATTTCCTCAAACTTTTTGTATGACAATTTTCTCTGAC
>JAKRRZ010000321.1:0-23782 GCA_022627015.2 Podosphaera aphanis | reverse complement strand
GTGGTTAACGGGTCTTACTGGATTCGAACCAGCTTTCTCCTGTCTCGGGTGGGGCATGTGTCCAAGCTGCCCAGACTCTACTTGGGAGAACGGCCCGGACGATGCACCACTACACCATCCGACCCGAAGGATGTGCCTGTTACACACTGCAGAATTGGTTGCAGCCGAGGATGACGGAAGCGATGGTGGCGCGAAAGGGGGGGAAGAGGGAATGAAGGGATCCGGGGGAGTAGGGGGAGTGGGAAAGCTTCTTTCCGTCGTAGAAGCTGAGTTTTCCATAACGTCGTCCATGAATGTGTATCAAGCTTTTCTGTTGAAGCCCCCAAATAAAGGTTAATAGTAATGTCATGTTAGCTGGATAAATTTTCAGCCGAATGCCTAGGAAATAGCTTAATTGTTGTAACGGCTTATGAGGGGCCGGTGGCCTATAGGACTAATGGCTCATGAGTACTGGCAGCTCGTAACATTGGCGGCTCAGAAGGATCCCTTCGCGAACGTGAGAGCTCACAGCTACATTGACACATAACAATTAACTAATTGTGATATGGTCACACAACCCAACATACAACTTCTCGTCGTCGACTATCCAACACCACACCAGCTAAGCTGTCATCAAATCATCAAATATCAGCTTCTTCTTGGCCTCTAAATAGAGATTAGAAATTTTCTCACATGGATTAAGCTACGTGCTGACATACTGATTTCCGTTCTGTATTACTAAGGCACATGCGAGAGTGTATACATGTATACATCCACAACGCGTATGGTAGCAAATTCCTATACGGGAGAAAGCTGCATTCAGGTCTGTCTATTGCTAACTACACATTTACTCGGGTAGGTTTCTAATCTAACACCTGACGAATAATTGTAAATAAATAACCCAACGAAACCAAACAACTATTCAGACGGAGGAGCTTCCAAACTCATCCTCTCTAAGATAGTGAAATCCAGGAGGACTTTGATCTTTTTCTGAGCGCGACAAAACCTATGTGGCTAATGGAGATGTCGCTTGGCAACTTTTTGCAAGGCTAGCGCCATGAATACGACGGTATGCGCCGCAACTTAATTTTTGCGGACGTACTTGTCTCTTCTCGACTTACTATCCGTACCTACTCAGAGACTTTTGAGTACCAGAACGAACTCGGTCGTCCCGGTCAGAAACTCGGAGAAGACACCTAGAAACGTCAAGGTCAGAAAGTAAGATATAGTACATGTTGTAGTGTCTTCTTGTGTATGTTTGGTTGTTTTGTACTTAAACCTTGAGATTTCACTTATCTCATAAGAGAGTCCTAGTCCAATTTCAATTTCAATTTCCGAGAGCTGTGAATTGTATCAATTGTGCTCGAGAGGTAGGGATGTATTACGTTCGAAGGATTTGATATCTTGCCCGCCCAGCTTAGAGGGGCGGTGGAGGCATTGTTGAGGATTAAGGCGTAGATTTATTAGTGGTAGATAATGCGTGATCGATGAGCGAAGCGGGTACCAACGGAACATCTCTGCTCTCTGTAGTAGATCGCTCTAAGAGTTTCAATTTCTATATTGGTTCATGAACTTGAACTAATGATTCCCGTGGCGAAAAGATACGATCAAATGCAGAATTCGCAGCAAGAAAACTGCGATAACCTCGCTGAACAAATGGCAGCAATGAGAAGAGATCTAGGGAGAGGAGAGACACTATGGTCCGCAAAACAACGGAGGTAGATGTAATGTGAAAAATTCAAGATTTGCAGTTAAGTATGGCATGTAGATAAAAATTAATCAATATGTAATTTCTCCTCATTCTTTAGTTACCGCTCTCAAGTGTTTCAATTAGTATGAACTATCCTATGCAGATAAGTTGATTTATTTCTGTGAGAGATGATCCTATTTGTCAACCTCTAACAATTGCTACGTCGGCGTCAAGACGAAGAAATTGTAAATGAATACTTCTTAGGTATTTATTCTCATTTAAAGGCCTTCGACTCTTGTTCATGCTCAATAATTTTCTGTCCATAACCTACAAAGACTAAAGTCGAACTTATACAAATTTGAGCGGCTAGAATTTGTACTAGTTCGATTTTAGTCTTTGTTGGTACATATATATTTATTAACGATCTTCAGTCAATGCCCCATAATATTACAAGGGGGGGACAAATATTAGCCCGTGCACGGAATTCCTGATGGGAAATTAATGACATGCTTTCAAAACGGGGTCCTCGCGCTAAGGTATTATATACTCAATTATCTTATAACATTACTACTTTCGATTAGTGAAATTGAAACTAAGTTTAGGTGGCTCATAATACGTCATGGTTCATAAGTGTGGACATCACGATACCATGGGTTCGAAAGAATCTGAAAAGCTAATTATTTGGCTTTGTAACTCTGAGCATTGCTTCAATTATGCGAATGACTAAAGTTCTGCTTTATCACCTTCGACGATTCACTAGATCCTCACGTATATGTAGCCATGCCAGCCTTAGAGTCGAATGAGCCCGGCCGCACAGGGGCGCGACGTGAAGAGCTTGGACATGAAGTTTGATCGTCTCTGTCGGTAATTCAACCAACACCGATCTGCCGTAGCGTCCCGACCATGCCATGCGCAATTGGGAATCACGGCTAATTAACATCATTTGAAGAGCCACAGAGAGTAGCCAGTGATTTTGATCTGTAATTTGTGTTACATCTAATAGATTTATGGTGTACCGACCATCTCCTAGCCGTCTTTCAGCGATCTCGGCTTTGTGTGGCGCAGATCCCGCGCGAGAATTTTTCAACCGCCGCGTGAACCAAATTTTTGCTTGGCACATCGGCGTGGACGCTAGAACAACGCCTGGTAGCGGGGTCCTGAGCGAATGGTTTTTTCTTCACCCCGCGCATCTCAAGGTAGAATTGGTACTCCGCTCCGAGAACAATATGTCCTCACCTTCTCCGCTGGTCAGAATATCATCGGTCATGCAGTCGTATATTTGGGACGCGACGGTACCTCTTTACATTACGCATGAGTCGACCCTCGTGACTTACCGATTATTGGTGCCTAGACTCTCGTATTTGCCTTTTCTCCTGCCACAATTGAGTTTAATTTTTGGTCAAGCTGTAACGAGTTTTTATCACCAGGGAAATCTTCTCATGAATTTTCCTGTGGGTCTACTTTGTGACATATATGAGCCCTCACTGCCCTGGCAGCTTACAGTGGGCGAGGGTCCACTCTATGAGATGCATGATACATTTATCAACAGTGTGAAGGAGGTAGGCTGTTTCTCTCTACTTCTATTCCTCTTAGCCGTCGCCTCTAGTTTCTCATCCGTAGCCAAAGGCAGATTTTGTTCGCAATGGAACGGCAAAAGGAATTATGTCATTGTCCAAGGAGCATTCAAAGCAGCTTTGGCACGCCGTACAAGATAGCAAGTCTAAGCACCACCTAGCCTGCCTCAATACTATCAGCTGACCTGCTAGTAGACGATCTTCAATCTTTCCTCAAAATCCAACATATTCTTCTAAACCCTCCTACTCCTTTGAGACATATTCCAATACGTCTCTATGTTCCCTTGCCGCCGACTCTTGCTACGGAACCCGGAACTTTCAAGGTGGTACAAATACCTGTACCTGTGCAGACTGCTTCGCGTGAAACACAAACACTTGGCTCAGCCCTTAACAGTATGCTTCATTCTTTATTTCCGAGTAAAAAAGAAGCTACTATAGCCGAGCCAATCCTGCATGGATCGCCAGTCCCTTTTCATACACCACTGGAAGAACTGATGAGAGAGGCATCTTATGCGGATGGCTGGCTGCATATGTGTGTTCGAGTATTGGATGTGGAAAGATGAAGATGAGTACATTGTGTTGTTGGACATCAGAAGTTAGGGAAAATGGGGTAGAGTCGATGGATCAGCTCCTGAAGATGATTTGGTAAATTCAAGGAAATTTATCCATGAGAATAGTTAAATCAAAATTTCGAAATTGCACTTTAGCATATAAATCCGATGGCAAATTCCATGCGACCTAAATGACATAGAGTATTCCATTAAGTGACCAATCGTTGAGGAAATTGGGATGAGCTGGTCTTCATTTTTTTTGTTTCATTCCTCCTCAGGATTAGTTAATTCCACAATCAGGTTTCCATTTTTGCCAATAAATTCACCGACTGTACCTTCATCATTTGCATGAAACACCACTCTGGGTAAGCTCTGTACCAGTTGAAACTGATACTGGTGAGTGTATTCGTTTGGCTTTTCCACAATCTCGTTAAGAGATATAAGCTCGTAACACTCAACGAAGGCATACAATTCTTCGATAGCGTCGTTGCTCCTGAACCTTCGGATTAATCTACCAGCACCATGTTGTGGCGGCATCTTTAAAGCTATTCTGACAACTTCTTTTTCATTTGGTTCAGGCTCAGGCTTGATGCTGATTGCTCGCCATTTGCGCCATTGCAATCTCGTTGCGGCAAGTTGAATTGCAGCAGCCTGCCTAGCTAGTTCTTGACGCTCGGCTTCCGCAACTGCTTCTTCAGCTTCTCTCTTTAACCTTGCTCTTTCTCTATCTCTTGCTAAACTTCTTTCGTAAGCAGAGTCCTGCTCTTGTCTCAGCGTTCGCTCGAAATTCTGGGCGGAGCGGCTCGCTCGGATAGCAATGAGCTGATCTTTGTGTTTTGAAATCGCAGCTGTTAGCTTTGCCAAGTATGTGACAGCATCGACGGGCCCTGTAATTGTAGTAATCACGGACATAGAGCTTGCTGAAACGTTTGGAGTATGTGATACCACAGCGGTGTAGGGAAATTTAGAGCATTTAACAGCCGTGGATACCTGATATGCTTCTGTATCCCTGACATCTCCTGCCCAAAAAATAATATTGTTTTCCTTGTCTCCCAAGTACGACTGCACAGTCGAATCTAGTAAGGTCTCTCTGATGAAAGTCGCTGTGTCGTCATGTTCAGGGGAAATTAATAAAATTACAAGAAATTTAAGGTCGGATTTAGCGGTATCAAGCGCTTGGGCATATCCACCCTCGTAGAATGGAAGTGCGTTAACACCATATTCTTCTTCAAACTCCCGTTTTAAACGAGCGGCACAATCACGAGGTTTTAGGGGCCTTCGAGTCAGATTTTGGCGGAAAAACATAAGACCCTGAGGTAATATGTATCTAGAAAATGGAAAGATACGTGCGAGAATACTAACAGAAGAACTAGCAAATCTGTAAAGAAGGTCAAACGGAGCGAAGATTAGTGCAATCAGAAATGGTGGGCGGCGAATAACTTCAGAATTTAGCTGGGGCACTATTCTAGGAGCAGGATCTGGCGGAGTTTCATATCTTAGTTGCCTGTTGTTGCTAAGATGAAGGCTATCATGTAGATTTATTGGTCTGGTGGGCCTTGGAGGTGGTAAACTTTGTTCTGCTAGAGCTTCAGAAAGTAGATCGGGACCTTCACCGTCAAAAAATTTAGCAACAGCTATCTAAATGGTGTTAGCTAGGACAGAATTAAAGAAATTTGATAATGGAATGTACTTACTTCTACATTCCATTGTGACCGCTGGAGCAAAGGAATAGCTGCGTCAGTCTCTTGATTAGTGATTAAAGTGTAAGATTGTAACGCCAAATTTTGCTCTTCAGATAAACTGCTGGTATCACTGTCAGAGGTTGACATTATGTTGTTTTTTGTCCGAGTTAATGGTGAACGCGGAATTAGACGATGGAGATTGGAGCTGCAGGGGAGCGGAACAACTGTTATCCCGATGCCAGGATAGTTAACCCCACGTTACATGAAAACCTCAGTTTAACACAACTGTGAGATTAAGGAGCTACTGCTCTGCTGTCTACCAAAAGCGTATGGCCAGTGTTAAGTTCAAGGGGGGAAATGAATACTAGCTTCCTGTAGGTTGTCATACTCTTCTTATCTTTTTCCTGCCCAAGGAAAATCATATGGTCTCATCAACACGGTCATTATTAACCGTATGTGGCAGAATTTGCTATGCGTCAGAAAACTGTGCACGATATAAACAGCTAGATTGCTCTTCTACAAAGCATGAATACCACCCGATTTGGTCAATCAGAGCTGCGAAAGCCAGCAGCAGGATCTCCAGTACCAAAGGGCAAAGGTGCGGATCACCACAGCCAATTCATATAGGAATGAGAAGACTAGCTACTGATGCTCCGAAAAATAGAAAATGCAAAAGACACACTATGTAGGAACGTCCTAATATATGGACATTGTCGATATGAGGTTCAAGGGTGTGCCTTTAATCATGATACCAACAAGACGCTTGTATCAACACCAGAATCGTAAGTCTATTTTTCTTATCTTGCTATATCTTTGTCCAAAGATAAAGAGACTGCACCTGCGATCATAGTTCTAAGTAGAAACCGAACTGGATACAGGATAGTTATATGTAATCGGCGATGATAGCGAACTATATGCTATATTAAGCATAGCGCACTAAATAAAAAGGGCCATTCTCCTTAAATTATAACGAATCTGCCGAAGAAGTCCACGATTAGTCCTTTCAAATATTAAAGCTGTCACCTGAATCTAAGTGGTGATGCACCTCCCAGAATATGGAACAATCAGACCGATTCTATCGCATACAATTTAAACTCCTTTGATCCGTTCTCTTCAGCTATTTTAATCCAACACTTTCTATCGACAGACCTGCCAGCGTCTTTAGCTGGACCATCTTTCCAATCTATCAGACGGAATAGTCTTTAAATTTCGCTCTTCAACTGAATGATGCGTCGATTATAAAGACTTTATGAACCAAGCAAAGGAGGAAGCAACACTCTACAAGAATACTTATTCCAAATTGAGTTCTCATCATTTCGACAATGATAACTTATTTCGCCAAATGATCACACAACTCAGTACCAGGCGATACAGTAGAGCTTGGATTTCTATCTTGGTTTGAAATCATAACAACAGATTTACTATGAAAATCATGAGTCTCGCTGTGCTATATTCATAACCCAAAGCGATAGTTTTTTGGCTCATTCAACATTGGAAACTAAACATTTGAATTGGGCCAAAGTCTCAGCTTAAAGGAAATACTTGGGAAACTCATGATGACATTGATAATAATGACTATGCTTCGCCGTGGATCTCATCTGATTCCTGAAGATTTTGTCACAGCTTAATCAATATTTCAGAATGACGATTGATATCTAATTCGCTGTATAGAAGACTAAAGCTGACGTGCAACTTCCATAGTAAAAAATATTTGAGTTTTGACTCCCCTGCTTTCACACCTTCAACTTTTTCTATATCCCAAAAAACCTCCTCAATATCATCCCAATCTGCAAATGCTGCACCTTTCACGCCCCGAGGAAAAAGTGGTGAGTTTCCTTGCTCATGGCTTATGTCATTAACATTGTGGCTTCAGGAACTGTAAGTCCCATTGTAGGGGCCAGCCCAAATGGACAAGTACTGGAATCTGTGGCCCCAATGAACCCTGCAGCTATTAAAGAGTTTACTCCCGCAAGCTATGACTTATCTCAGTCTGTAAGCTTTAAAAGTTTCTATCCTAAGCAAATCTGATAAATTAAAGCTTGCAACGAACGAGACTGCAACCGAATCAACATTTGACCCCTTCACCCTAAATACGATGAGTCGCGCCCTTCCAGCAACACCATTTAACCCATATCTAGAAGAAAATACCAATGTAACAAATACAGGTCCCTATTTTCAGACTCAGCCATCATTCCCAGCATCAACTCAACCTGTATGACAATAGTCCGTTAATTACTTATCCACTGACTCTTTCAGCTTCAATACCATCTATATGCTCCGATTGGTCCACATCGCGAAGATCTTTTAGCATATCAAAGACTCACACATGACTTTTTTATTCCAAATAGCCTCCGTGAACACTTGCAAAAACGATCGGAAGCTTTACATCAAGTTATGCCAAGTATGTCTTTTACTCATAACTCTTTCTAACTGCTAATTGATAGACTCTCAACTACCAACAGTTGATCATTACCACACTTTAGTTCCTCTGGATACTAACCATCATGAGAATGCAACAGTTTTTGGGTATCCAAGCTGGGTTTATAAAGCTATTTCCTCAAAGAATGGTTACACTTATGTCCTTCGAAGATTAAAAGGTACGAATACAATTTTTTTTGCTGTAAATCGAGTTAACTTCGCTAGGCTATCGTCTTAGCAATGAAAAGGCTATCCGGTCAGTCAAAGACTGGAGACGTGTAGACAACGGTGGAGTTGTTTCAGTTGTTGATGCGTTCACAACTCGGGCCTTCGGTGATAGTTCTTTAATATTTGTCTGCGACTATCATCCTCTCTCGAAGACACTCGTTGAGCATCATTTTAATACTACCAACCGATTTTGCAATCGCACTGGACCAACAACAATTCCAGAGCAAATTCTATGGAGTTATGTTGTTCAGATCGCATCTGCAATCAAATCTATTCACGAAACTAAGCTTGCAGTCCGATGTATAGATGCCAGTAAAATCCTCGTTACAGAAAAAAATAGGATTCGTCTGAATGCTTGTTCAATATACGATGTAATTAACTTCGAGTCAAATCGGCCCCTCCACGAACTCCAACAAGAAGACTTTATCCTCTTCGGGAAATTGATTTTTTCTCTTGCTTCCAATAATTTGAATACAGCCAATCAATCCAAGCTGGGTGTGGATCATTTGGCACGTGCATATAGTGTTGAGTTACGCGATACCATCACCTGGCTCCTAACGCCAGCTACTCCACCTGATTCTAAGAATATCAATGATTTTATACGTGGAATATCTACTCATACTATGGCCGCATATGATTCGTCACTGCACGCAAATGACAATTTAACCTCAACCCTCTGTGCTGAGCTCGAGAATGGTAGACTTTTCCGTCTCTTGGCCAAACTTGGGGTTATAAACGAACGGCCAGAGTATGAAGGGGATGTTAAGTGGTCTGAAGTTGGTGAACGTTATATCTTAAAACTATTTCGGGATTATATTTTTCACCAGGTTGATGCCCAGGGCAAGCCAGTTCTCAATCTTGCACATATCGTCGAGAATTTAAACAAGCTTGACACTGGCTCTGCTCAACTAATTAAGCTAGTTAGTCGAGACGAGCAAGATTGTATGATTGTGTCGTATAGAGAGCTAAAGAAGCATATCGAGGCCGCCTTTAACGAACTTAACGGTCGGGGTGAAAAGCGTTACTAGGTTCTACATCAGGGTACTGATTAGAGTCACTTCAGAAATTGGGTTGTTTTCAAGTGATTTTTAATGCTTATACGATAAATATCCTAATTAAGCGAGGGTCTTTTTTGTTAGTTTTTAAAGGAGCGAAAGTTGGTTTAATGAAATATGTTAGTTATGGTGGTATGACCTGTAGAAGAGCAATAGCGATGTAAAATTTCCATCACAGTGCGGTCTGTTGTTATTTGGATTTCTTCAGTTTTATATAGGTACTAGGATATCAAGAGTGTAGATTGTATAATTTTCAGACGCTTTGGAATTTAGATAGATTAAGGTTGAAGTTTTAGTCGAGCGGTTTGACGCGACTCGATCTACGTCAGATAATCTTTATTGTATTTTTGTGGAGCGAGAAAGATTGACAGGTTGATCATTAAGCTACCTATTTTCGTGTAATATTTACTGTCTCCGGTTCGGAATCGTATCGATGTGTATATCGACACATGTGATGAGGATAATAGTCCGGACTATATATAGATTTGGAATGGAAGTGACAAAAATTAGTTTACTACTAGTACCGTGTACAAGGTGAGATTTTTTTTTTCTAGCGCGCTAGAAAGCGCACATTCAATGCAAGTCCGAAGCTGTACGGGCTCTTTGATTTCTGAAAACCTGAATATAACTCGCCCGTTCGTGTGTAGACTGACGTTTTGTTTTCCCAACGAGTTAGTATCTTCGTTGCTTCTGAAGCTTTGAGTTCTATCATCGATCTGTAACCCAAAGTTTATCATTCATCGACTTGAATAAATGGATTGGCAATCTCTTCGCTACCATCAACAGGACTTATTAGAACGAGAAGTGTACCCCGAGCAACAACTAGACCCAAAGGGCGAGTAGTAATTTTTTGTTCATCATCTTACATGCATTCTGTTAGCTTGTGGGAGCCGGATTAAAACAAGGCATCAGAAGATTTTTAGGCATACCGCGCATTACTTCGTCGACATCGTCAAGGACAAGATTCATAAGAGCATCGTAGCCTTTGAGAGTTCCTGTGACTGCTTTGTTGTTAGCTCGGTCTTTGTTCGCTCGTTGTATCTTTCGTATCGGCGCCTTAAGCTCGAAGGCGTCTACCCATCTAACTATGGGCCTCTCTTCTTCCCATCAGAAAGCACTTGCCTTCGCGTCCTCCGGTGAATTTGACAAGAATCTTTTTATCCATGTATTTGGCCAGATCCAAAATATTCTCTTTCTTTGGTCGTTCCGTGCCTGGTCCTCCCCTCTAGGCAGCAGAAGTTAGCTGGGTTGCCTGGGGCTTCGGGCAGTAGGAGACACACTCTGCCGCTATCGTGTCCACCTCGGCCTCGACCGCCCCGTCCTCCACGGCCACTGCGATTTTGTCCTCGTTCTGACATTTTCCGGCTTCTGTTGGTCTGTCGTGCTCAAGGGGCGCCCGCAATGGTAGGGCGGAACGCTCAAGCCGTCAGATGGAATAAGCAATTAACCTATCACGTGAAATCCAGCTTAGCCCGGGACCCACCGCTCCGCGGAACGAACGTATGCTTCTCCCTCCTCTCTCCGATCCCCATAAATAAAGTTCTCGTCGCAATCCCCACTTCCGACTTCCTAACATTCCGCCATGCAGTTAGCTTGCCCCTAATCAAGTTGGCAACAGCTCTGCCATTAAGCCGCATGTCCCGACCACGACGAGCTTCTGAAGGTTTTTTTATGGGCTCAAAAAAATTGGCATAATATTCTAATCCAAAAGATATTACATGTTAATACGAAAGATCATCTGGATTTTCAGCCAGGTGTGAATCTCCCGCCCCGCTCCGAGGTGAAATTACAAATTAATTAATACAGTAAATTAAAAAAGACTAAGACTTAACTTGGGCGCCTTTCAAACTATGGAATCACATGAATTCGAGACCGTCCCGACGTTGAAAAGAAAGCATAGTCCTGTGCGCTGTTCTGTAGATGAGAATGGTTGTCGCATTGGGGCTGGTAACGTGACCTTAATTAACTACATGATGAAAGCAAGAAGTGAAAAGCTACGTTTAATTGAAGGAGACAACGAAACCTTCATGGATATCTTGGGGTTGATTGATGATTACGAAGGTGTTCTTCAACGTCACGAGAGCCTTGCTGCCAATCTTGGAGCTAGACTAGTCGCACCTCTTTTACTTAAATCTTTCGAAAAACTCTTCGAAGGCCCCATTAAAATCATCCAACATTCACACATATTTTTGGAATCTCCGGTCACGTGGCTCGACATTGTTGCATTCGCTCGGACTAACCCGAAAGACTTTTATCTCATCGATAAAGAGAACCTACCGGGTCAAAGAATCTGTAGATTTTGGATCAAAGGGGGCCAAGTTGAAATATCAGAAGATGACTTTCGACTGATCATGTCTGGTGGTCCGGAGAGGATGATCCCCACACAGCCAATTGCTGAAGATGAAGCTGCGGAACTCGGAACTCTCACTATCCTTGAAGCCCGATTGGCAGTACTTATTAAAAAGGCGGATGCTGTTGCTAGTAAGGCACGTCAACTCAACTATCATCTCAAAGGTCGTAAAACTGCAGTTCTCAGTCGCAAAGCAGCCACTGAGTCTCATCCTGTTACTGGCACAGAACCATCCTTATTCTCCCAGCCGTTCACGTCTACCAACACCCATTCCCGTAATATTCCGATGCAAAATGGAGATACAAGCGTGATACAGGCTCGACTTCTCGAACAATATCTTTCCCCCAAACGTCGTCAAATCTCAACCCAGCGCTTAAATTCAGAAGCATCGCGTTCTCCCGATATTGAAGTTGATCGGGGAATATCTCATCCTCCTATGACCTATGGCATTGGAACTGAGGGGCGGTATCGAGCTATAATGGCTGCCAAAATTGAGAAATTGAATCGAGGTGATCCAATCTGGCCACCTTGTGATAGATGTAGACGGTTAAGGTTTGACTGTGCCAAGCATTTAACAGCATGTCAAGCCTGTACAAAAAAACACGCAAAATGTTCTTGGAAAGATGTTAAACAAGATGAACTCGAAAGTGGTTCATCCCCTAATAAGCAGCCGGCTATAGAAAATGGCTACAATACCAAGGATAGTGAGCCTGGCGGTTTATCAAGCCCCAGATCTAGCACGATAACAGGAATTACCGAGAAGCCACTAAATTCAGACGATCAAATTCCTGCTGTTTCCAACAATACTAATAGATGAATTTTGGTAAATTATCAATGAGTTCATGATGTTTTTTGGAAGATTACGACTTTCAAGCTTAATGAATCAATTTTGGTCCGGATTTATAATGGATTTGTAGCAGTGTCGACTTGCTGTCGAAAAATGTAATTTGATCCCTAAATCCCAAGGATCGGCAACTTCTGGTTAACCTTTATCGACTTACCTGGTAGGCGAATTTCATCAATCAGCCTGCACTCATGAAAAATGATTTTAATTTCAATTCTTGTCACATATATTATCTTTTATATTAATGATTCCACGACTATCATGTATCTGGATACAAGTTATGGAAAATGGGAAATAGAGGTAGCTAGAGCTGGTAACTCAGGCTTTGAAGGTTGCACGTCGAAGATTTCTTGATGAAATATGTATGTCAATTATATCCACACAATTACTACTGGAGGCCCGCATAAATCTCGTTTTGCTTGAGGATATGCAAGTTCATACGCAGGTGAAAATTCTTTTTCCTTGGTCAAAGCATAGAGAGAGGGGAAGCCGAGAAGGTCTGAAAATTCGCTGAAAGCCATTCCCCCCGACCTTGAGATCAATTTCCACTTCACTTTCATTCATCACTAAATACTATCTTATTTCACTGTGGACGGCGCTATTGACGAAAAAATCTACTTTTAAGCGGAAAATATGAAACTGACCAGTACATTCTATACATATTTTCATGTTCAAGGTACCAAAATAATTTTTCGTAGAGTCAGAACGTATTTAGTAGACGTTAAAAATGAATGAAAGTGAAATGGAAATTGATCTTAAAGTTGGGGGTAATTGCTCTCATCGAATTTTCGGACCTTCTCGCCTTCCCCTCTCTCTATGCTTTGACAAAGGAAAAAGAATTTTCACCTGCATATGAACTTGCATATCCTCAAGCAAAACGACATTTATGCTGGCCCCCAGTAGTAGTTTGGAGACGTTTCTGAGTATTGATACCAACTTAGGTAAGGCGCAAATGGTGTAATCGTACATACAAATTACTCGATTGTAGAAAATTGAAATCTATAACTTTTTTAAACCCTTCAAACTTGATTCTTGCCAGCCGTGATCCCACAGTCACAACATGAGTTTTCCGCCTGCGAAAGCACCTTTCAATGCTGATCCTCCAAGTGGTACTGAAGTCCAGTAACCCTCTCCATGATGCACGAATCTAATCGACCATCACGACCGGCCGGCCGGCTGGCGGACAAGCCGATTCAGACGGTCGCTCCCCATCCAGTACGATCCATCTTCCTCGGCGTACCACGCGACGATTGGCGGCGTGGGCGAAAGATGCCGCCGCCGGGACAATCGCGAGCGAGCCCGTCGGTCACGGCCTTGCGTGGGCCCCACGTCCACTGCTTCGCCCGCACGAGTCCAAATTGACCAGCCGACGCTTCGACGGCGGGGGGGGGAGGGACTGAATGCGTCGTGCTAGCGCTGATCGCTCGATCGATCGGCCGACCAACCAATCAATCAACCAACCGACAGACGGGTCAGGTCCTACGGCGACGACTGACCATACACTGCGTCGCATTTAACACGTAGTATTACAGGGTCGGATGGTGGTGTGGTACACCGTCCGGGCCGTTCTCCCAAGTAGAGTCTGGGCAGCTTCGACACATGCCCCACCCGAGACAGGAGAAAGCTGGTTCGAATCCAGTAAGACCCGTTAACCACACTCTCTCGCGGTGGTGTTTTTCTCATAGCTTGATGAAAGCATATTCAGATAACCATGGGTTTTTCCCGCTTTTCCCTGTGGTGGGTATTCACGGAAGAGGTTACATGTCGCAAGACGTTATCCTCGTAGTGGTACAGTAAAACCCCTCGTACTTAATCCCCTCATACCTAATAACCCCTCCTACTTTATCAGAATGTCCGGTCCCAACGTCGGGCTAGTACTACAGTAAAACCCCTTCTACTTAATAACCCCTACTACTTAATAATTATGAGACGGTCCCAGGAGTATTAAGTACGAGGGGTTTTACTGTATCTGCAAATAAAATCTGAGTATGAGTGTTCCATAACGTCAAAATGAGTCATTCTATGAGAAACACACCTTCCGTAATCATACGTGTCATAGCTTCAGGCTGCATACACAAAAATGATTTTTAAAAAAATATTTTAAGACGTAGACCGCCATTTCGAAAATCAGTGCATCGATTTAAGCCTATTTGGGTAGTTATTGAGAATAGTGTATAAATTAGTAAGCAGTGAATAATTTCTAACTCGACTTTTATGCTAACTCCCCTCTCGTTATTCATCTCCGCCCACATCCTACACTTCACTCAAAAACACCAGCTTAAAATCTTTAGTCAAAAAAATCTCGATCTCTAAGACCTTTCTTACATCCAGTATTAAAAGGTGAATGCAACTCACTATATTCGTCTTAATTTTGTGTCTAACAGCACTCCATAGATGAATACCTCACAAGTAACCCCCTCAACACCACCTCGAAAACACCTAACTCGAGACCAACGTGTTGCGGTAAAAACATTATACAATGCTGGACATACCCAAGCTTTTATTTCTCAACAGCTCGGTATAACATGCCGACAAGTCGGAATCGCAATTAAAAGTGACTCCTTATCTCCGATACGTCGAGGCAGGCAATCAAAGTTGAGTGACCAACAAGCAAAGCAAATCGAGTCATAAATACGGGCTTCCCGTCAAATAAGACGAATGTCCTATCAGGAACTTGCTGGCGGGCCATTTGCAGAGTGGAACATCAGCAAATATATGATTGCAAGAGCACTAGCAAAGCTTGGTTACCCACGTTGCATTGCTCGATCAAAGCTGCCACTTTCTATAGAAAATAGAAAAATTCGAAAGAGATGGGCTGAAGAGCACCAGTACTGGACATACGATGATTGGAGGCTTGTCATCTGGAGCGACGAAACTTGGGTCACGAGTGGCCTACCTGGTCGGACATGGGTCACCTGGAAACCGAATGAGGAGCTCGAGGATGACTGCATCGTTGACAGTGGCCGGAAAGGAAACGGTTGGAAGTTTTGGGGCAGCTTCTCAGGAGACACGAAAGGGCCAAGTCTATTCTGGGAGAAAGATTGGTGAACAATGACAGGAGAAAGATATTGTGAGAAAATAATTCCTCTGGTCCATGGCTGGACTGCAAAATGTCCTTCTTTGAAGTTCATGCAGGATAATGCTCCATGCCATTCGGCACGTAGCACTATCAGAGAGCTTCAAGACCGGGGAATTCAGACTATATCCTGGCCACCGTTCTCTCCTGATCTTAATCCAATCGAGTATGTTTGGTACAAAATAAAAATATATATCAAGACCAAATACCCTGACTCTGATAGTGGGAAACGACTATCGTCTAAGAAGCTCCGCGAAGTGGTGAAAAAGGCCTGGCAGTCTATTTTTTTTTTTTTAAATCAATCTTGTGTATGCAGCCTGAAGCTATAACACGTATGATTATGGAAGGTGTGTTTCTCATAGATGACTCATTTTGACGTTATGGGACATTCATACTCAGACTTCATTTGCAGATACCACTACGAGGATAATGTCTTGCGACATGTAACCTCTTCCGTGAATACCCACCACAGGGAAAAGCGGGAAAAACCCATGGTTATCTGAATATGCTTTCATCAAGCCACGAGAAAAACACCACCGCGAGAGAGTGTGGTTAGTGGGTCTTACTGGATTCGAACCAGCTTTCTCCTGTCTCGAGTGGGGCATGTGTCCAAGCTGCGCAGACTTTACTTGGGAGAACGGCCCAGACGGTGTACCACACCACCATCCGACCCGCCTGGCAGTCTATACTAGACGAGGATTTGAGGAGACTAGTCGAAAGTATGCCAGCAAGATGTCAAGCCGTAATACGTGCAAATGGCGGGCATACTAAATTTAAAATTCTTGGTGTACATAAAATTTTGTAGAAAATCTAGCACAAATTTGCATAAATAATTTTGAAAAAATTGAAAATTTTCTATCTGAACTTCCAAATTGGGAACCTACGTCAATTCGCTCTGATAAAACACCCATACAAAAACCCATGTCTTGACCGAAACATGCTGCCATATTAGGATAGATCGGCGTAAATATTGTTTAAAAACCCCTGTTTAATCCCTGTAAAGCACGGACAATCTACGTTTACTCTGCGAAGGCCTGTAGGCATCAGCACAGACGCGACCGAGGGAGGATCAGCTCAAGATTGCGGGATCGGCAAACGAGGAAGCGTTCTGTCAACTAAGAAATCACAGTTTCGGTATGCTCCAGTCACGGTCCATGATATACTTATCCTCACGCAGGATAACGAATGATTATGTCTATTCCAAAAATATACATGTTGGTACGTCTACTCTAGGGATTCTGGGGGTAAAAAATACGTTTATCGTCGTACCAAAACTCCTTTTCCCAGTGTCCTCAAGCTCGCCTCATATCGCCCCGGACTATGATCAAGCAGCATGCTCCCTCCAAATTGTAATTCACCAAACCGCTTTTCGACATCCTTGATATACCGTACCACTACTCGCTTTGCTGGTCGTCCCAATGGACCGTTAATAAACCCATGTCTCTGTAAGACTGGCATCGTTTCCACTACGAATACCTCTCCCGGTGGAACGAGTTTGGTACTTAACATACACGCTCTAAGTGTTTTCAGGGTAGAATAAGCCCACTGATCATCCTCATCTTTCATCATTCCTTGCCGATTGTACCAGACATCGGCAAACTTCCCTGCCATCCCCCGCCACACTCGTTTGTTCACTTCACTCTTAGCACCAGTGTCGTCAGTTTTAAAAGCAAGGGCAATTGCCTGCAAATCATGTAACAGTCCGAGAGAAAGACATGGAACAATATCCTGATGATTTACAATCGTTGTTATGAGACCTCTAGTGGCTATTCGAAGAGATGGAGACATAGTAGCAGGTGGTCCATAAGCATACACGTGGACACGTCGACCCGTTGGAAGCCGGATTGATGATCGACTTGGTTTGTTCAAAATCGGAAGCGGGACAGATGTTGTATAGAAAGCTGTTGATTTTGGATCTGGCTCTGAAATCATGACAGCGAGTAAAGCTGATACAGCTCCACCAAGAGAATGTCCACACATCACAAGACCATATTCGGGAAATTCCTTCAGGGTAGCTGTAATAGTAGCCATAACTTTTCCATTGAGTAACCGACGGGCAGAAGCATGAATCCCTTTGTGAACTTTGTAAGTCTTTTCGAGAAATACAATATCATCATAGTCACAAGTCATATCAGTTAGTACATCCTCGAATCCCAGAGTGCCACGGCATGTGAGTACGACCGCCTTGAAGTCATGATCCAATGAAACGTAATGAACCATAGGAACACCAGTGTTTGTGTTACCAGATGAATCTGTGCCTCCTTGAGGATCGACAAACGAGGATAGTAAAATTGTTGAAGGTGGTAGTTGCGTATGTGTTGAGAACGAATGATGTTCATGATGATGTTCGGCATCTGCTCCTCTACCAGAATCTCCGCTAGAAATGCCCATGAATCGGAGAAAGTTAGACCCGTATGAAGCCGATGCAAATCGCACATATCTTGTGATATTCTTTACGAGATGATGTTCGGGAAACATCCCGTCAACAAATCCAGTCCGTGATAGCCGGTTCAGGTCACTGAATGCACTAGGGCTTGGCTGCGAGAAAGCCAGTGAGTCTGATCCATCTTTACGGTTATGTACAGAAAAGACAAAGCTTTTCGATTTTCGCAAGTTTGACGATGATAAAGAGGAGATCTGCTTTTCAGACTTGGCACGAAGTAGTTTCGACGCTCTAAGTTGAGTGATGAATTCATCAGATGGTTCTGAGCCGCTTTCAGACGACTCAGTAATCGGATTTTCAAAGTGGAGGAAGGCTGAGTGACTTTTCAATGGATCACAGCCCGACCAGAGGGCGTATTGATGTGAAGCCGAGTTTTCAGACCCTTGGGAGGAATCTTTCAAGTGACCTAGAGGCCTAGGGATATCTACTGATGTAAAAGAGGTAAGGGGACGAATAGCTGAATTTGATGGAACTCTTTCGTTCGGTTCTGAAGTAGACCTTGAAATTGATGACTCAGCCGCTTTCCCAAATAAACTAGATAATGCAGATACTGATCCTCTTTTGATGCAGTTCCGAATTGAATCCATTTTTCCTGGTGATATATGCTCTAGCTTGGATTTTGTTGGTGAGGTGGTCATCGAAGTTTTGAGTCCAGGATAATCAGAGCTATTTGAAATAGATGGACATCTAGGGACTCTTGGGCGCTTCTGATTTGCTATGTTGTCTGTAAAATTATTGTGTTGAATTTGACCTTCGCTATTTTTCAAAATATTTTGCCTAAAATTATCCGGTTTTTTTCTAGGAGAAAAGTGCAGCTCAGCTCTGGAATCTAGCTCTGGTGTACATTCTGAAACTTGCTCTGCTAGGTCAATTTCAATGCTTTCATCGGCAGGTCTTTTGGATGTAATTTTGAGTGAAGCTTCTGTCATGCGGTAAACAGTCTTAAAATTTTCAATGAGTGAGTTAGGTTTCGCTTCACTTATTGAATCATCTTGAGAAGGCTTGGGGTTTTTGGTATAATATATTCCTTCTTCAATAACCTCTAGGCCTGGAAGCGGCGATAGGTTGGGGGGCTTCGCTCCTGTGATGACAACTGTTATTATATTTGATGCACTTGTTTGGGTAGATATTGAAACAGAGGCATTGGGTGGTAGAGCCATTGATATTCTTTTCCTGAGCATGACTTCTAGCAGATCTTTATCTGAAAGCTCCGTTGCCTTGCTTTCTCGCTCCGAAAGTGGCAAGGCATGCTTTTGGGTTGTAGGCATAAAAATCATGGAGTCGGCTTTAATCAGAGCTATTCCAATGTCTTCTGTAATATCAGCTCTCTTTCCATCGTCCGAGACAACTACATCCCACACTACTTGAGCACTATTTTTCTCGTCATCGATGATTTCGCTGCACCACCGTTGTAGAAATGCCAGCCCACAAATTCCGACTAAAAGGTCCATCACACCAACTTTCTCTCCCTCTTGCCCGGTGGCAGGATTTTGAAACTCTCTTCTGATTAACGTGATAATACTTGCAATGGCTCTGCTGGAGTCCGTACTTCCAAGAACACTATCAAGGGCGGTTAGCAGCAGTTGAGACATATCACATGCTGAATTCAAAGCGGCAGAGGAAATGTAAAGACTAGTCGAGGCAGCAAAAGACATTTTTGTAATAGTTGAATGCAATGTATTTAAGCTCTTTTCCAACAGCCCTTCTGTCTCCATCTTGCCTAGCTTTCCGCTACTGCGGTCCGCTAGATCTTTTCCAGCTCGAATAAGTATGTTCTCCATGATAGCTCGGCTCAACTCGAGGCCGGTAAGCGTTGTGATGCGGACTCCATTCAGGGCAAATTCGCCGATAAGAGTACTTAGTCGTAGGTAGAGAGAACTTGAGCGAGTGAGAAGACTGACCGTATTTGCCATGGGAGACGATAGCAGGGTCAGACTGAGGTTTTCCATCACCTCCATCTTTCCACTGGGACTGTAATCCAATTCCATGATGGGCGTTCGGATAGGACAAATTCGACTTTCCTCTGATTTGCCTGCTGGCTTAATGGTCTTTCCATCACAGATAGTTTCTTCCTCGTTGTTGCCCAGACGTAGGATTTAAAGATCATAGTGACCTTGTGATAATATATGTGGTAAGATATTTCGGGGGTAAAGTTTGCTATGTCTCGTGGCCGCTCTTTTGGGGCGCGAGGTTCAAGGATAACCATGTGACGAATAATTGGTGGATATCCGACATGAAACCCAATGACATGAAGACATTAAAATGAGATGCTACATGAAATGGTCATTAATGGGTTTGAGTATATCATTGCTTAGACTAATTAGGGTCTCATGATTGCTACCTTATTTATTACCTTTTTACCTTGCTTTTCAATCATATTTCGCGATGGATACTCTATCTAACTTTGAACCTTCAGACTGTATTCGCCAACAGCTTCAGCTTTACCATCGAGAATCATTATGGAGCTTTATTCTAGATCTGACGACGGCTCAGGGGGAAGTATGAACGTGTGGAGGGTTTTACGGCAGATGAGCCATATCATTTTGGAAAGATTCGAAAAAGGAATTCTCCTCTTCTCTTGGATCAATCACCGGCTTGTTACCACAAAATTCAGCCTCCGATCAACTTATTCCCTGCCAAAGTACCACAGTGTATGAGTACATACATGTACCATAAAGCAGACCGAGCAAGCCTCATTGTACCACAATTATAGGATTTTGGAGCTACGCGATAGCTAAACTACAGACAAGAACAGGTATGGTGCTTGAAACAACGGAAATGCTCCAAACGAAGATCACCATTGATTGCTCTTTGAAACGGCCAATAAAGGATTCTTTTGTATTGCGCTCTCCGTCACCTAACTGGAAATTTCCATAGTATAGAATATTTACGTGTATCATACCGGGAATCGTGGGGAAATAGAAGACATATTAACAAGATTAATTAGAAGTCAAAGTAGATACTTCAATTCAAATTCGAAGATATTCCAAATGATTTGAGATGAAGTCCACTCTAGCTGGTTTGGCTCTACAGACGCCACGGTAATAAGTAGAAAAATGTTTCCTCCGGAATATCGTGTCAGCGCAGTCAGTGGCGGTTGCTGGTCCCTCGAAGCCGATCCCTTTTGCCATGTTTTTCCCTCTGAAGTCTCCAGAAGTTTGACGGAAATGTTTCACCGGATGATCCCCCAACACGGTGGACTTATTCCGGTCATCCATCCCTGTCTTAATTAGATTGATTTTATGGTGTCGGAACTTGAAAATCAACAATTTTTGGCTCTATAAAAACCAAGTTTTTAAACCTAAATGAATTTAGCCAACGCACTATAAAATCAAATTTACTTTCATTATTTCATAGATACAGGGGGGCAAGGTTAAGCTAGCAAACCGAATTATCGACGGGGGTTTCCCGACAGGGGTAGCTTTTGCCAAAATGAGTAGGCGGTAAAGCCACGGTGAAATTCTTTTTGCATGGTATCCCAGTCCTCTTACATAATCTTTTTGACAAGTCCCATCTTAGCATCTGTATCCTTTGTGTTCGCTTCTCTCCGCTGAGCCCACAAAGTTGTTTTCCGACATCATCATCATTGTTTCTGATCGTTTAGAATAACTCCAAATTCTTACTCGATCAGCATACTTAACTCAAAAAAATCATTTGTAATTTACTCATCTTAGTAAGTCTAATTTTTGCTTGCTTTATTTATTACTTACAAATATCATGTCTGGACCTCTGTGATTGGTCCGAAGTGTGGGTGTTTACGCACGGCGGCCGACGGCACTAGTGCCTCGGTACCCACACAGGATAACTCTCCGTAGATAGCTTACATAGAGTAATCAATCAAGAAGTAACCAACCACCATCCATCTGCTAGCAGATTCAGCCTGTGCCAACATATCATGACAGGATGGATAATACAATCTCTGTTGGTAGGCGTATTCAATAATCAACTGCTAGCAGTAAACTGTGAATGGGAATCAAGATCTCTCCTTCTCCCTGTCCCAAGCTAACTATATATTTACATAAGATTTGATGACTAAGGCATTAATCACCTGATACTGACATTTTAATCATAGGTCCGTAACGCGGGTACAAAATTTTACTTTCACGTGATAGGATTATCTTCATAAATTTGTATAATCCTAATACGTACCATTCACAAAAATCCAATTATTCCAACTCCAAAATTCAATCAAAAGCGGAAATCAAACATCATAATTAATCACCATACTAGGGTTTTCTTGTCGCTGCTCCTCCCCGTCACCGCAATACACTCACACGTCTTTGTTAGTGCTTTTTCAGTTTTACATCAGCTTTATTTCGAGAAAATGGAACCCTTAACCCGATTCTGTCCTGCATGTGGAAAAATGCGTCCCGTCGAAGATTTTTCGATGATTAAAAAAGACGCTTTACGAAAAACCTGCAATCGTCACACGAAAAAACGAACAATCCAATCATTCAATCAATGGGATGACTTTATTAATGAAATTAATTCCCGAAGCAGACCTGTTTGTTTCCTGTATATCTCTCTATACGGCAAATAAAGCTAACAAAGCCTTGTAACAGTCACAAATAAAAGAAATAGATATCAAATGCGTCTTCGCTTTAGACCAGTTACCAGTGTCGTTCGGCTTGGAATTGGAATTAACAGAAGAGGGTAGTCCAGATCGAAGATTTTTGAACCAGGCCATCGATCAACTCGCCAAAATCTTTTGGCAGAATTCTGGCATTCGTTTCAGAAGATCGGGAACTAACACTCAATATCTTCATTACACTTACCTTTACTGTCAAGATGCCCGTCTAAATCTTGATTCCAAGAATGAATTTCGAGATAGAGGCCAGATGAAGAGGTTTGAATGTGCAAGCATCCTTAGTTTTCGTCCATCCTTAAATGAGCGAACGCTAAATTTAAGATATCACCACAAGCATCATACTACCTATGATGATATTTACATGACGCCGGAAATCCGAAAATTCGTGATGACCGAATTCTCACACAGACACCGCAGGAAATCTATCACTATCTTTTATCATCCGGGCTTGCAACTGCAGATGAAATAGCTGAACACCAAGTCTACTACCGGTGGAGACAAGCCAACAAAAGCTACTGGAGACGCGATAACAACCCAGTATTATCCGCAGGAATTTTGCTGGAAGAGAATAGAGACATGTATCATCATAGGTCCATATCTGTGGCTAATGTTCGTGCTTTAGGTTTTTACATTCGTGCCTCTATCGACGCCCTTTCGGGAACAACGAGAGAAATAGCCATCGATGCAACCTATGGTACTAACAATGCAGGTAAGGAGTTATACGCCGTACTTGCTGAGCTTGATGGAACCGGGGCTCCAATGGCTTACCTTTTTGTCGAAAAAAATAATTCATTCGAAACATCCTCTCCTGGAACTATGACGCATGTTATATACCAGTTTCTCAGAGTCCTAGATAATTTGGGGTTCAACCCTTCTTTTGTCTACTGCGACAAAAATGAATCTGAAATCAATGCCATTGAGCAGGTCTGGCTGTCAGCCAGAATTCAGCTCTGTTTTTGGCATGCGAAAAGTGCCGTAGAAATGAAATTAAAAAAATCTTATGCAAACTCTCTATTGCAATATTCTCCCGGTAATGCCCAGGTTATAGTTCCTAGTCTTAAGATTTGATGGGGTTCCGTTCCAGTCAAGCGTTCTGACAGTAATTATAGGGAGTGGCTGCACGTACACCCCAATCTCCTTCATGTACTCACGATCTGCAATTTGTAAAAGTGACTGGATGTACACCCAGATCTTCAGTTTAGGACCCAAGTTAAGAAATAAAGAGGCATAAATTTTGATTGGACAAGAATTCCCATAAAATACCCAGATTTCATAGTTATGTAAACTCGAAGTTATTATGCATC